>CABHPH010136610.1:0-53488 GCA_902168325.1 Peromyscus nudipes | reverse complement strand
CCAAGTGGATCAAAGACCTCAACATAAATCCAGCTACTCTGAACCTGCTAGAAGAGAAAGTAGGAAGTAGACTTGAATGCATTGGCATAGGAGATTGCTTCCTAGGTATAACACCAGTAGCTCAGACACTGAGACAAACAATCAATCAATGGGACCTCTCGAAACTGAAAAGCTTTTGTAGAGCAAAGGATACGGTCAACAAGGCAAAGCGACAGCCCACAGAATGGGAAAAGATCTTCACCAACCCCACATCTGACAGAGAACTGATATCCAGAATATATAGGGAACTCAAGAAATTAAACATCAAAATTCCCAACAGTCCAATTAAGAAATGGGCTATAGAACTAAACAGAATTCTCAGCAGAGGAAACACAAATGGCTGAAAGACATTTAAGGAATTGCTCAACATCCCTAATCATTAGGGAAATGCAAATCAAAACAACTCTGAGATACCACCTTACGCCAGTCAGATTGGCTAAGATCAAAAACACTGAAGACACCTTGTGCTGGAGAGGATGTGGAGCTAGGGGAACTCTCCTCCACTGCTGGTGGGAATGCAAGCTGGTACAGCCACTGTGGAAATCAATATGGTGCATTCTTAGAAAATTGGGAGTCAATCTCCCCCAAGATCCAGCTATACCACTCTTGGGCATATACCCAAGGAATGCTCAATCATACCACAAGGGCACTTGCTCAGCTATGTTCATATCAGCATTATTTGTAATAGCCAGAACCTGGAAGCAACCTAGATGCCCTTCAACCGAAGAATGCATAAATAAACTGTGGTACATATATACAATGGAATACTACTCAGCAGAGAAAAACAATGACATTATGAGGTTTGCAGGCAAATGGAGGGATCTAAAAAAAATCCTCCTGAGTGAGGTGACCCAGACTCAGAAAGACAAACATGGTATGTACCCACTCATAGGAGAATACTAGTTGTGGAACAAGGATGACTGGACGGCCACTCACAACACCAGGGAGGCTACCTGGAAAACAGGACCCCAAGAAAGACACGGGGATCGCCCAATGATGGAGAAATGGATGAGATCTACATGAACAGTCTGGACGTGAGTGGGGGTAATGAGGGGTGAGGGGCGAGGGAAAGAGAACTTGGGGGAGCGGGAGATCCCAACTGGATTAAGAACAGAGAGGGAACACAAGGAATTTTCATGGTAAATGAAGACCACATGAGAATAGGAAGAAACAAAGTGCTGGAGAGGCCCACAGAAATCCACAAAGATGCCCCCACAATAGACTGCTGGCAATAGTCGAGAAATAGCCCGATCTGACCTACCCTGGTGATAGGATTACCAAACACCCTAATTGTCGTGCTAGAAACCCCATCCAGTGACTGAGGGAACTGGAAGCAGAGATCCATGGTCAGGCCCCGGGTGGAGCTCCGGGAGTCCAATTGGCGAGAAGGAGGAGGGTTTATGTGAGCAAGAGTTGTTGGGACCAGGGATGGATGGAATACAGGGACAAGTGGCCAAATGAATGGAAACACATGAACTGTGAACCAATGGCTGAGGTGCCCCCAACTGGATCAGGCCCACTGAATGGGTGAGACAGTTGATTGGCTTGATCTGTTTAGGAGGCATCCAGACAGTTGGACCGGGTCCTGTGCTCAGTGCATGAATTGGCTGTTTGAAACCTGGGGCTTAGTAGAGACCCTTGGCTCAGCCGGGGAGGAGGGGACTGGACCTGCCTGGGCTGAGTCCACCAGGTTGATCTCAACCCTAGGGGGAGTCTTTGCCCTGGAGGAGATGGAAATGGGGGGTGGGCCGGGTGGAGGGGGGCGAGACGGGAGGAGGGAGAACGGGGGAATCTATGGCTGATATGTAAAGTTGAATTATATTGTAAAATAAAATAAAATAAATTAAAAAAAATAAAAAAAGAAACACCACCTCACACACATCATACGCCCCCACACACACACACGTAGCCCATACACAATGTATGCAAAAATTATAAAAGAGAAGAAATTGGTTTTGATTGGTGTAGTTCAGTCATTATGTAATATGTATTTAATTTGTTGTTGAATGATTGAGGGGGATCCACTAAAGTTTTAAGAACTTGGCCTGCTTGGGATAAAATCCTGGTTATTTTTAAACTTCTAGCTCTTAAACTCACACTTGAATATGCTGTCATTAAATTAACTTCTTTGAACTTGATATTTTTTCACAAACTCTACTGCAAAAGAAACAAAGAAATATGGTGTTTTGATAAACTGCTTCCACAAACTTAAAAATTGGAAAAAAATAAGAAAACTTACTTATCTGAAGGAAGTTTTCTATCAGCTCCCCTGTTTTTTTTTTTTGTTGTTGTTGTTTGTTTGTTTTTTTAAATCCTATGCACAGTGGTTGAGTTTCTGGTTATCAGTTTGTCATTTCATATCACTACAATCCTGCATTTCTAAAACTGTAGTAAGTTCCAATTTGAAGTAGAGTGAACACAGTAATAATAGAATATGTCTTTTCTCCACCAACTTCAGCCATGCATTCCTCCTTTCTTACTAGCACACCTAAATGGGATACGACAACCCAATCATGTGTGAGGAGGCTGAGAGAGATTGGAAGTTACTATTAATGCTTAGAAGTAGGGCAAAATTAAAATATTGTGCAACACAATAAACAGCATTCCAGATTTCAGAACTTTTCCTCACTTGATATTGAGGCTTCCGACTAAATGAAATATTATAGCCCATTATTTAAAATTGTAGCCCATTATTGTGCCTTTTTTTAGCCTTCGGTTTTAGAAAATCATTTGACCCAACTGTTTTATGTGGGGAGGCGATGTTGACAGGGTTATAGAATTTTACTTCACTTTTGTTACCTATTATTTGTACAAACATTTGGCAAGGAGTTGTAGTGAGCATTGTCTTCTGTTCTTCATTCATGGAGTGAGTTTGTGTTTTGTTGATTTCCTGTGCTTACGTGATACATTCTGGATTCCTCCAGCTTCTCTTTTCTTGATCGTGCTACTACAATCCTCTCCTTTTATCCTTCAAATCCCTTTCCAATAATTATGATTTATTTTTATTATGTTCCATGACACATTTAATTTAAGCAGTACCATTTGTATGACCATCTGATTGGGACTGTCCATTGAAACCTAGTATTGTCAGCAGGGTGTACACAACTGAAATCAATGAGCCTCCCTCACTGAACTTATCAATAATAAATAGTTTGGTCAAAAGTGGTAGGCCCCCCTGAGTTCCTTCTCGATCCAAGATCAGGTCATTTTTCCTGTAGACCCTATGCAGGTATCTATACTTACTGTGAATTTGTGAAGGCAATGCTTATCTTGTTCAGAAGATGGAAATTTTTTACCCCTTCTTCTGTCTTCAGCCTCTTGCACTCTTTTGGTCCTTAATTCAGAAATATTCTTTTAGAGTTACAAGATATGACATATATTCATGTCTGGGATGAGCAGTCAACCATTATACAGTTTCAGAACTATTGCAACCATAAACCTCTGCAGTCACTTCCACGGACTAGGAAGAGAGGCTTCTCTGGTTAAGAGTGAAAAAAGCATTTGTCTTTGTGTTGTACAAATACAAAATTTATACAAGACAATTTGAAGCTATACCAATTTACCCAAAAATATTAGTCCTTTCTACCAGGGCCTATTACTTCCCATATAATGGTCTTTTGATTAGGCTTTACAAGATCAAGAACAGATTCCTTTCTGTGTAGTTGACTGGAAATTGAATCAGAGAGTAGTTGTTTACATGCATAACTTTGATACCACTATTGCACATGTGGGCACTTATTGCCTGGCATATTTGTATTATATTTTATAAGATTCACATGTGAATAAGAACACTGATGTCTTTCCTCCATAGCAGCTGGAAGAGCATCTTCTGGGACTGTGAAAGATAGCAAGCAGTAAGGAAGCTCCTAACTCTTTTTCATTTTGATTTCTCTATACCATGATTCCACAGTTTGTGCTGTTTTCAACAACAGGGTCTGAACTTCTAGTTCTGGTGGACAAGCAAGAGTAAGGGCAAGAAACTACATTCCTTTAGGGCATCTAGGTCTACCTGTTCAACAACTCTTAAGAAGAGATCCCATCCTATTATAAAGCTAATATATTCTTAAAATTCCAATTAATGCTTAACAAAATTTCAATATGGTATCTTTTTAGAAACAAAAGATTCCATCTGAATGAACTCAACGCTGTTTTTATCAAGTACAAACAAGTAATTAATATAATGTTTTAGTACATGAGAATTATAACATTATGTAATGTTCATAGATACTTAATGTACTTTTCTTGTGTTCAACCCACCACTTTACCTTCCCTTTTCTTTGCTTGTTCTTCTAATGTAATTCAACTTCCCATGTACTCCCCCTTCTATCTACGTCTTTATTCCTTTGTTATTATTGTTTTTGTTGTTGTTAGTTGCAATAATAGTATTGATGACCAAATGTGTTTCATTTGGGTCTTGAATGAGAAGTTATTCACAGGATCAATGTTCTCCTTTGAGTGTCTCTACCAAGGGAGAAAATATCTATCTATCTCTCTCGCTGACCACTATCTTCCAGGACATACTTGGGGAGAAGTAAGATTTCATGAACCACTCTCTCCTCAGTTACCATTGCCTGCCTGTAGGTATGTTCTGGTATTGTAGCACATGGGCTTTTCTCCCCCCAGTGACAGTATACTTACACACCCAGGGCCCTTCTCCCCCCAGTGACAGGACCTTACAGACCCAATATTATGCATGCCATATGCTAGCAGTTAAAATTACTCTGAGATCAAGAATATAACAATGAAATCCTGTTCTGAACACATACTTCCATCTCATGGGAGTTTGTCTCTTGACTTTTCCACTCTTTCTGCTCTGTCTTCTGTGATGTTCTTGAGCCTGGGGGGATGACATAGAAACCAAATTTGTAGTCACAAATTCAATGTTACTTCACTCTGAAAACTTTGAATAGCTGTGAGTCTCTGAAGTTACCATGGTCTAATACAAACAGGAGCTATCAAATCAAACATGACTGTAACATTAGTCTGTGTATACACATATAACTACTTAGATGGAAAGTTGATAAGTCCATCATGCTCATTTAGCAATACAATAGCAGTAACTTCTTCTACAACCTTCACAGCAACAGAATTTTGACAAGATTTATGACACCAGATACTCCCGTGGAAAGGGACTCAAATCCTTTCAAAGGGTGATTTGTTGATCCTATTACTGTCTTGTCATTATAACAATAGTGGGCTCACCTTGCCTGGCTGGTTGAGGAACTAGTATGCAGGGCCTACAGCTAAGGAAGACTTATACTGACATGTCTTCCCCAGCATCATGCATAGCAACTTCCCACACAATGAGAGCTAGACAGCAGGAAGGAAGATTCAGTCCCAGCTCTAGTTGGATTTATCTCTGTCCTTCAGACTAAACCATATGTTATCTTCAGCAACCATTTCATTCTAGTGGGAAATCAACAGCCATGGCAAATGACTGCGTTGCTTTAAGAGTCTCAGAGTCATCTCTAACCAACTACTTATATAAGGCAGTTACTCACCTCCAGATCTGGATCTTTTATTTAATAAACTAGGGGCAGCTTATCCCTCATTTAGGCTGCCTGCATTCAAACACTTTTATATGTATCCTATGGCTAATTTACCTATGAAGTCTTATAAGCCTTTTTCATAGTCCTTCCTTTCAGTTGATCCTCTCTCATCTTTTCCTATTTTCATCTTTCCTTCTCTCCCATCTCCCTGATCCTTTCAAGAATCAAATTTGCCCTGCCTCTCTCAAGTACCCTATTGTTCATTTCATAGTCTCTTTGCTCTACTCCCTCCTCTTAAAGTCTTTTACCCCTTCCTTCCCATGGCTCTTTTTCTTGTTTCTTGGCCTTACACAAATTCATATGCACCCAAATAACATATAGAAAGAGAAGCTAGAATCCACATATGATAGAGAACATTGGATGTTCTCTTTCTGACTCGATTTAATATAATATTTTCCAGTTTTATTCATTTCCCCAGTATCTAAATTTCATTTTTCTTTACAATTGAGTGCAGTTTCATTATATATGTGTACTATATTTTCATTATCCATTCGCAGGTTGATGGACATTTAGATAGATTCCATTTCTTAGATATCTTGAAAACATCAGTAATGAATGTGGGTAAGGAACTATCTCTGTAGTGGGATGAGTCCATGCATAGCTTGATCATAATATTTTTATTTTTAGCTTTTTGGAAACCCACATTTCTTTCTATAGTAGCCACACCAGTTTTTATGCCAATGAACAATGAATTATGGTTCCTCTTTCTCCACATCTCCACTAACATTTTTTTTTCATTTGTTTCTTGATGATAGCATTTCTAAAGTGGTGGAGGTGACATGGAATTTCAATGTGTTTTAGTTTGCCTTTATTTATGGTCAATGACTTTGTATACTTGAAAATTTTTTTTTTATTTATTTTTAAGGAGCTTCCTATTCAGCACCATCTTTGAAAGTAACAACAGCTATTGAGCTGTAGAGAATGGGATCCTAAAAGCAAAAGGCAAATACTACACAATTAGAACAAGAAAGAAACACGTTACAGAGATAAAGACATGAATCCTCTGGCTTAAAATGACCATAAACTAACGCGTGTCACTAACACTGGGACAGAGGAATTTTATGGCTCTGAAAATAGCCTACGGGTCTTTAAAACACTAAAATACAAATTTTAAGTATGTGGAGATAAAATGTCACACAGGAAGTTACATGTAAAACTACATTTAACAGAAAAAAAGCTCAATTTATCCAAATAAACAAAATAGCCCCAACAAAGTAACATAAAAATCTTAACTAAACCTTATATATCAGGCCCTTTGAACTAACTGCACTACTGTCCTGTATTGGTTTTGCATCTTAAAAATGCCCCTTTTCTTCATCAACTGTCCCTGGTTCTGCTAGCATTGTGTGTCTCTGCTATTTTTTTTTTGTTTAGAAACCCAAGAAGCTTCAACTCCCAGTGGTAGCCACTGACTTCAGATAGCATCAGATACCATTATCAGTTGATCTAAATCTTTTCAGCCTATTGAAAATGTCTTTTTTACCAGTTGAGGGTTAGTGGGCTGAAATACAACCTCTTACTAAATCAGTATACATTAAATGAATATCTTTTCTAGAGTATTCTTAAGTGCTTCATGTTAACTTATTTTGAGCTTTTCTTCTTTTTCAAAAGCACTGTGTTGGCTTACTTTAGCCACTTAATTTCCTCAAAGTATCATTGGAATATTTAAATCTTAATTTTATTGAATAAGAATGTGAAATCTCAAGAGGGCATAGCAGAATGTTTTTATAGCCCATAGCATGGTGAAATGGTTTAGATCAAGATCAGTCATCATCAAGTTTCATGGCCTCTTCACATTTATGAATCATGATGATGTAATTGTGAAAAGGATATTTCATTTCTTCTTCTCTATTTTGAACTTACAAAATTGATGCCTATTAAGATTTTTATATAGAGACTAAAAAAGCTATGCAAATGTTTTATTTCTTCAAAGCTCATACTCTAGTGAACTAAGTCTATTTGCTACCTAATAGAAATATTCTATTTAATATACTTACTATGATACCTGAATCAAAAAGAGTGAGTTATTTCCCAGGAATAGCCACACAATATTTCATAATAATTAACACAGAACTTAAATAGAATAGACAACATCTCACACCAACCAAGAAAGAATTGTATTTTTGCAGCTAAATATGCTAGGTAGAATATTGAAAACTGGCATTAGTATTTATTCAAAATAATCCATTGTTTAAAGAAATTGACCTCACGGAGTAGACCTGAAATTTAAAATGTTAAATGTAATATATTCAATACCAATTAAATATTTTTACTTTCAAAAATATGATATATTTACTTTATGAGACATAAATAAAAGTTCATTTGCAACATGAGAGTAGTTTCAGAAGAAAATCTGCACAGAAGATAGATGCACAGTATTTCCATAATACATACACACACACACACACACACACACACACACACACACATATATATATATATATATATAATTAGGAATCCATAAGTTCTAAGATACATGAAGTTTACCTGTCCCAGTAGGTTATTGTCATTTAACACAAAAGAGTTTTATAATACATGAAATTACTAATTCCTAATGTTTTTATTGCTTTTTTTCTTTTATTTTGACTATTGCATATAGGTATATGTGATACTTTCTCAACCAAAGCAAGATTTTTGTGGAAGAAATTATTGTACTTAGTTTTACAGTCTAACTGTTCCCTTGTCTCAAGTAACATATAGTATTTACAGTCTCTTAGAGTTGAGACATTTGAAAGTAAGGAGAAAAAGATAAAATGATTGAAGTAAGTAAGGGTAAGTGAGATGTGAAGATCTTGGAATATAGAAAACAGCTATGTGAGCATAATATAAGCATCAAGATAATATTATGGATATACTATTATCAACAAACCAATTGATTTTATGAATTGATGCTTTTATTAATGTACAACGTTCACATATATGTATTTTCACATTACATGTATAAAAAGCCATACTTAAATTTGAAATGGTGCAGATAAACATTTATTTTTATTATTATTATTAAGAAATTTTCTATTCATTTTACATACCAACCACAGATCCCCCCCCTCTTCTTACGCCCCAGTTTCCCCCCCCCAACCACTCCCCATTCCCACCTCCTCCAAGTCAAGGTCTCCCATGTGGAGTCAGCAGAGCCTGACACATTCAGCTGAGGCAGGTCCAAGGCCCTCCCCCCTGTACCAAGGTGTCACACCTTAGGCACTGGGCTCCAAAAACATGCGCATGTACCAGGGATGGATCCCCATGCCCCTGCCTGGAGGGGTTACCAAACAGTTCAAGCTAAACAACTGTCTCATGTATCCAGAGGGCCTAGTCATGATCTTGACATCCCTTGCTTATAGAATAGCCCTATCATGATCTTGATGTCCCTTGCTTATAGAATAGCCCTATCATGATCTTGATGTCCCTTGTTTATAGAATACCCCTCTCTCTCATCAACTGGACTCCTGAAGCTCTGCCTGGTGCCAGGCCATGGATCTCTCCATCTGCTTCCATCAGGATAACCAGACTACAACCTACAGCTCCAGCTCCAGAGAAGCTAGCTAACAAGACAGCCCCTAAAAGGGACACATAGATAGCCCAGTGAACGAGAAATAGATGAGATCCACGTGAGCTAACTAGGGGTGAAAGGGAGTAATGGGGCAAGGAATGGAGTATGAAAACATAAGGAAATGGGAGGTTCAACCTGGAGCAAGGACAGAGTGGGAGAGCAAGGAAAGAGATACCATGATAAATGAAGATATCGTGGAAATAGGAAGAAATGGGGTGATAGGGAAGCTCCCAGGAATCCACAAGGATGACCCCACCTTATACTACTAGCAATAGTCAGGAGTATGCCTGAACTGGTATACTCTGGTAACCAGATTAGTGAATATCCTAACTGTCATCATAGAGCTTTCATCCAGTTACTGATGGAAACAACAATTTGATATTCAATTAACACAATGGACATTGAGGGATAACCTAAAGGCAAATAATAAAGTGAACTGAGATAGAGACATGTCTATGTACGTATCTATAACAATCTATCTTATTACTTGAATCGATGTTTCAATAAGATTGTTGACTCACAGTTACTACAAATTTGTATTCTATTCTAGGTTTTGTATATTGCTGGGGGATATCTTTCTGTGTGCTGTGAATATGTGTTGCTCTGATTGGTTGATAAAGTTACATTGGCCTATGGCAGGGCAAGATGGAGTCAGGAGGGAAAATCTAAGAGAGATAGGAGGAAGAGAATGGAAAGGGAGAGAGACACAAGCTGCCACCAAAGAACAACATGCCAGCACACCAGTAAGGCACAGAACATGTGGCAAAGCACAGATTAATAGAAATGGGTTAATTTAAGATATAAGAGCTAGCCAACAAGAAGCCTGCCATAGGCCATGCAATTGTCAATTAATATTAAGCCTCTGAGGGATTATTTTATAAGCAGCTGTGGGACACAGGTGGGAGAGATTTGTCCTGACTACAGGGCCAGGCAGGACCAGAGTAAACTTCCAACTACATTTAGCTGCCCAACATGATGGCTCCACTTTCCACCTAAAATTTGAGAGAACATAAAAGAAATTTAAAAATTGAACTAAGAACATCTTTCTACTCCATGTCTCAGGTGGGCCAAGATATAGAAATGCCAAGGTACAGAGACACCATGGAGTGCAGACTTGAGTTACAGTATGGCAGGTTCAGCATGGAGGATTCCCACCATAGTGTTCAGTGGCATCTCCAAGCTGCACAGCACACTACATGGTCGACTTAGCTTTTGCTAGTACAGAAAAAAAAAAAAAACAAAAAAGAAGTTTCTGGGATACACACTCTTTGATAGAGGCATAGACCCATTGCCTCCCAGATTTGTCAGAGAGCATGGTTCCCAGAGCTGGTGATGAATTAGCTCCACCATGTTGGATAGCTGAGGTGGGCAGAGCCAGCAGCCAAGGCTGCTGATTTTCATCCTAGCCAGCAGTTTAACAGTTTAAAATCTCTCCTGGTCAGAGAAGGATCATGAATTTGCAACAAGACAGATTCAGATGGAATAAATCTCTAAACAGTTTACAAGGTGTGTAAAAAACGTACATAGTCTTGGAAGAGAGAAAAAAAGAAATATATGCAATTATATAAAGAAATAGATAGTTTTAAATAATGAAGTCTTTAAAGAGACAGTAAAAGTAATAAAGAAGTTAAGCCACATAAATATGGAAATTACACAGAGAATCTGGATTGTGTTGTCTTTGGGATTTTTAACTAGAGAGAGACATTTGATTGTAAAAGTTTCTGAGTTAAACCACTGTATATATGTGTGTGTGTGTGTGTGTGTGTGTGTGTGTGTGTGTGTGTATACCTCACTGTGTATGTGTATATATATATATATATATATATATATGTATCTTGACTTCAAAATTTATGTCTAAGGATAAGTTGCTTTGTAAGAGAGGTTCTGCTTTTGGTTCTACAGAAGATGAGAACCTGTGGATTGCTTCCAGACTAATACGGTTTGATCAGGCAAGACCCCCTGAAGGTCTCCAATGACGCCATGGCCCAGATCTCCCAGCATCCAAATCAGCTTCAAAGCAACTTCCTGAGGTGATCCATCCTCACAGATGCTACAGCCAAGATTTAACTATAGTTCTTAATTTTCTCAGGATCCCCATCAGATTACCAGTGCTCTGAATCAGCAGGAAGTAGTAGAAGAAGCTAAGTCCAATTTTCCCAAAATATTGTTTATAAATGTTTATTTTTATTTAAAATGCAATTTGTTTCTAAAGAAGAAAAGGGGATTTACAGATATGATAGGATGAAAAGGTAGATTATTAAATATATTTTTAAAGAGCAACAACTTACTTAAAATGTTTTACATTGCTATGTATTTTAGTTTATTGATACAAATTTAAAGTTAATTTTGTTATTCTGTATGTATATCTGTAGCATGAATCTTAGAAGGTCTTATTAATAAAAATCAAACCTGGGCCAGTTATTGGGGTGAACACTGGAAGGTCAGAGAGACAGAATAAGCCACAGCTATCTCACCTCACCAGATCCTCAGCTGGTCTTGTTTCCTCAGACTGGATGCCCCGAGCCCTCATCCAGAATGGGTCTCAGCTGAACTGCTGCTTGAAAGCCTGAAAGCTTAACCAGCCACATGTTTCTCCTGAGCCAATGCCTCTCCAGGGCAAAGGCCTCTCCAGGGCAAATGCCTCTAGTTTCTGGTCCTCAGGCCTTATATATCTTTCTGCTTTCTACCACCACTCCCTGGGATTAAAGGCTTACTTTCTGGGATTAAAGGCGTGGGTCACCATGCTTGGGTGTATCCTTGAACACATGAATTTCTGCCTCTGGAATGCTAGGATTAAAGGCGTATGCTACCACTGCCTAACCTCTGTTTCATATTGTGGCTATTCCGTCTCTGACCCCAGATAAGTTTATTAAGGTACACAATATTTTGGGGAACACAATACCACCACATATATCTCTACTCTTGTTTAAGGTATGTTTGTACAGCTCATTTCAAATTGTAATGTATAATTAAGAAATATAGATTAATAATTAGTCATCCATGATAATCAAACTTACAGTCATGTTAGTTAAGTTTTCTAGGTATAGGTAAGATATATTTCAATTAGGTAGGTAATCTTCAAACACGTCAAATACCTATAGAATATGGCATTTAAGATGTTTTAAAAACTTAGTTTTTCTGGATAATGAGACATGTCTGCTCCTGGCAGCACTGATTTATTTCAAAAAGGAAGATGGGCATCAAAGACACTCCATATGGAGTTTTATCTTCTTCTTGGTAAAAATAGCCATTTGTCCAAGAAACTGACAGGATGCTATATAAACTGGACATGCAGGACCCATAGGAAGGTGACCACTGAACTTTGTGAGATGAGATGGTCATTCAGGTCCCTGCTTCACAGAGGAGACTGCAGGACATTCTACAGGACACAGGGAGAAGTGACTGAGACTAGGCCTATGAGTCTGAAGATGGATGTCCCAACATTGCAGAGGAACTTCGGGTGAATGTCCAGGTAGCCAGCTGTCTCTGTCATTCTAGATTCTTGGAAGTTGCTTACAATCCACTTCTTGTTTACTTAGGTAATTTTGTATCCTTCTGGGGTCTTTCATGTAGTTGAAGACTAGATACTTATAATTTTCCTTGGTTATGATAAAAGATAAATTAGATATGAAACTTTAGACTTACAAGTATAGGATAGATGATTAACATTTTCTTTAATTTTGCCAAATACAAATAGAATAGATATTATAACTATAATTGTTGCTTAATAATTGTTTTATATAATTTTACTATATTAAATTTAAAACCTTCCTTTTTTATTAGATAGCAAACATGGTATATACTCACTCATAGGAGAGTACTAGTTATGGAGCAAGGATGACTGGACTGCTACTCACATCACCAGGGAGGCTACCTGGAAAACAGGACACCAAAAAAGACACGGGGATGGCCCAATGATGGAGAAATGGATGAGATCTTCATGAACAGCCTGGTCATAAGTGGGGGAATAGAAGGGTGAGGGTCGAGGAAAGACAGCTTGGGGGAGCAGGAGACCCCAGCTGGATCAACAACAGAGAGGGAGAACAAGGAATAGGAGACCATGATAAATGAAGACCACATGAGAATAGGAAGAAGCAAAGTACTAGAGAGGCCCACAGAAATCCACAAAGATACCCCCACAATAGACTCCTGGCAGTTGTCGAGAGACAGCTTGAACTGACCCACTCTGGTGATAAGATGGCCAAACACCCTAATTGTTGTGCTAGAAACCCCATCCAGTGACTGAGTGATCTGGAAGCAGAGATCCACAGCTAGGCCCCGGGTGGAGCTCCAGGAGTCCAATTAGTGAGAAAGCGGAGGGTCTATATGAGCGAGAATTGTTGAGACCAAGGTTGGATAAAGCACAGGGACAAAAAGCCAAATGAATGGAAACACATGAACTATGAACCAATGGCTGAGGGGCCCCCAACTGGATCAGGCCCTCTGAATAGGTGAGACAGTTGATTGGCTTGAATTGTTTGGGAGGCATCCAGGCAGTGGGACTGGGTCCTGTGCTCATTGCATGAGTTGGCTGTTTGAAACCTGGGACTTATGCAGGGTCGCTTGGCTAGGCCTGGGAGGAGGGGACTGGCCCTGCCTGGACTGAGTCTACTAGGTTGATCTCAATCCTCGGGGGAGGCTTTGCCCTAAAGGAGGTGGGAATGGAGGGTGGACTGGGGGGAAGGGGAGGGGGGCGGGAGGGGGGAGAACAAGGGAATCCGTGGCTGATATGTAGAACTGAATGGTATTGTAAAATAAAAAAAAGAAAAAAAGAAAAAGAGAAATTGCTCAGAATGTCTTTCTGTATGCTGTGAATATGTGTTGCTTTGATTGGTTGATAATGAAGGCTGCATTGGCCTATAGCAGGGCAGGATGGAGCCAGGTCGGAAAATTCAAGAGAGATAGGAGGAAGAGAATGGAGAGAGATAACAACCGCCACCAAAGGAACAACATGCCAGCACACTAGTAAGGCACAGAACATGTGGCAAAGCATAGATTAATATAAATGGGTTAATTTAAGATATAAGAGCTAGCCAACAAGAAACCTGCCATAGGCCATGCAATTGGTAATTAATATTAAGCCTCTGAGTGATTATTTTATAAGCAGCTGTGGGACACGGGTGGGGGAGATTTGTCCTGACTGCAGGGCCGGGCAGGACCAGATAAAACTTTTAACTACAGTATATGAAATTGTGGGTCTCTTACTCCCATTCTTTTCTCTGAGTAATATATAATAACCTAATACCAATTGGCAAAGTGTGAAACACAAAAACCACTGTATGTTATAACAGTGATGAAAAATGTCACTGCTATTCAAAATATAAGTGCTTTTAAAAAAAGTCATTAATGAAAGGGAGTAAAATAATCCAGCCATATTTAAGAAATAGTGCTATGCTCAAACAGATATTTCAATTCTTGAAGTCTATAATTTTTCTGACCTATTGCAATGATAATATTAAAATTAGATGGCATCACAGCTTTTTCTTATTAAGTCAGAAGACAGTTTTTGGGATCTGGGGAGACCAAGTACAAGGAAATTAGCTGTGATTATGTAGACAAACAGTGAGTGAGGAAAACAAATTACTTTATATTTAGTTGCTGTGATTAAATTTCTACAAATGGCTTAAAGCACTTATGTTCTCAATATTTTTGATGTCCATACTATTTCTTGGTACCCTTGCCTGGTCTGGAACTTGCTATATAGATCAGGCTAGTGTTGCATCAAATTAATCCAGTCTCTCTGCTTCTATATCAGGTCCTGAGATTACAAGCATGTACCAACATGCCTGGCCTTATCACTGTTTACAATCAGAAAAGTGGAATGAAAATTCATTGTAGTAGCTTTTGTTGAATTTTCAATTGACTATATAAGTGGGGAACATTGACATTTCTTCCATATGAGACAATTAATCTTTATAATTGTTATCACTTTCTCATTTCAGAACTTATACTGTATTTCCTAATAAGATGTTAGCTATTAAATAATTAATACATTAAATATTTATTGAATATTTATAACAGTTGATGTAAGTTTTAAATTATTTAAAAGTCAATAATTATAACTTTATATATAACTTTATCTATATAAGTATCAAAATTTGTAGTAAGGAATTATTTTTAAATATTTTTTAAAACAGCAAACTTGTCATCACATTATTATAAACTATTTGTATCTGTGGTCGACAAAATGTGATAATACTGGAATTATTAAATATTTAAAAATTCATCATAATGATAGTTTACTTTATGGTTTGGTAATTTGTCAAAAATTATCTTTAAAAGGGCTTCTTGTTCATCATGTGATAATGAAAGTAAGTATTTCCATGATTTTGAATTGGACACTTAAATTTAAGCAACTCCCCGCTCTTCAAAATATCTCTCAGAGACTAGGATATGGGAACGACGACATTGAAAGACAGTAGATTACTGTCCTGAGAATATGAGAATTTGTCATGTTTTTACAGTTCTCTAAAATTACAAATAAGCTTATATATACAAACTGAGCTCTATTTTATAGTGGTTTTTTTTTCATCTCCAAATTCAAGTTAATGAAACAAGTTTACACAAATAGAAAAGAACCAAGATTTTTCTCTAATGAAACCAAGCAAATTATTTGTGGGAAGTATGAGAAGGTTTATCATTGTAGAAGAATTTAAGAGTAGATATTTTATCAGACATACATAAGCGATAAGATATAAAGCAGTAAGTTGTGGTACGGTAAGGGTTAAGGCTGAGGGTGACAATTTTGGAAGAAAATTCATTTGACAATGCAGTAGAAGAGATAAAAGGGTGAAATATGTGCTGAGAAAATTGGAGTGAGTTTATCAATTTCTAGGCTGTTCATGAACTTGGAAAGAGTAATATTTCTACTGTGGCAAACTGGATATTGAACATTAATGAGAGTGCCCTAAAAATCTGGGCCAACACATTAAGAATTTGCTTTTACTGAAGACAAACAAATGCATAGAAAATTATAATGCTGGAATTGCAGACATGCCACACCATTATATGTGGAATGTACCTTCACAAGTGTCCTTAGATGCTAGGCCCTACATAAGAATTGCTGAACTGAATGAAACCTCAATGCTTTCTTCTTTTCCATTTTGTAAGCTCATCTACTAATGATAAATTGGACATCTCCCAATGTAGCTAAAGTTTAGTTTTGTACAAAATCAATTTGTTTTCATCTCATTCACCACATTTTACTTCCCTGATTTGCACAGCAGTGAAACCACCTGCTAGGTATTTTATCCAATTATCCAAAGGTATTATGTAGCCCTTGCCTTTATTAATATCCCACCTTGATAGCAAGTAAATATGTTCTCTCATTTGACTAACTTGGAAATTGTTTTATTTATTCTTACTTGAACAGTTTTTTTTTCCTGAAAGCCTGGTGCACCCTAGGCAGTGCAATTTAAGGGTAATTGTTGTTCCTGAAGGGGTAAAATTACCAGCCATTAAGATTTCAGAGATGTCTGATATAATCACCTGAAAATCTACTTCCTACTGGGTGTTATTATTGACAAAATGGATGCACTTCTCAAATATTTAGAAAAATACAAATGTAACAGTTTGGAAAGATAATTATTCATTCTAAGGACAACCAGGCTCTGATTGCTACCAACACAGGCAAAATTTGCTAGGATGATATATGGAAACATTGCCAAAACAAGTGCAAACTGTCATCTGGGATGTAGAGTAACACATAAATTACATGTTGGAAGATGATCTTTGAATGTTTGCTTTATAACTGTTTATAAGAAAGTTATTTTGGAGTAAAGCTTCTTTTTACAAACTTAAGAAAACACAGCTTCAAGTTTATCCTACTTTAATGAGTTGTTTTTTCCTGACTTAAGACAAGCTATGAATTCTATACATAGTTCATGATATTTAAAGTTAGATAGATACTATGATTTTCATTTTAAAACAGGTTTTAGAGCTGGGGAGATGTGTAAGTTGGCAAATACTCTGCCACATATGCATGAGAACCCAAATGTATTGCCCAGGAGCACAAAGGAAGCTCGGTTGAAAGCTGGTCAAGTCAGAATAACTTGTAACCATAGTGTTTTGGAGTAACAGGCAGAGACAGGTAGATTCATGAAGAGCACTGACAAGTGACAGTAGGCAAATCAGTCAGCTACACATTCAGTGAGAGACCTTATCTGAACGAATGAATGAATGAATACATTGAATTAGTAGGTGTGAAGTGATTAAGAATAGCCACTCAATGTCTGTCTCTGGTATCCACACACAAACACATATACATACATTCATGGCTACCTGTGTGCTGTGTGCACACATACACATACCCAGGCTAAGAAATACATGCAGCACTCAAACAACACATGCACATACATGACACCACATATAAGTGCACACATACACATGAAAGAAAAATGCTTTTATGGCATCTATTTTAGTTTATCAGAAATTTAAAAATTAAAAATAAAATTTTATATATCTTTATATATTTGAGATATTATTTATTCAAACCTAACTCATCTTACATGTACAGCACTATTCTTCTTGACAGGAATACTTACTAAGTAACTAAATATTGATCTTTACTTCTTGTAGTTCTTGTGTACTCACATACAATCACCTCAGTCTACCACAATATTTGCTTTTGCATCCAGAAAGAGGCACACTTCCCTGGAACTTCACAAAAACTGAATCATATAATCATCACGTTTTTGTGTTTACACTAGTTTTGCTCAGCCAACGAATTGTACATTTACATTACGTCCCCCTTCTGTATCCTTCCTCCAACACTTCCATATCTACTCTCTCCATTATTAATAAAATTCTTTGAAGAAGACACATACATCTTACATAGACATACACATACATACACATACGTAGAAAATGCATCTATGCTCATTGATTGGAAAAATCCATATTTTGGCAATGCTTTCACCAGCAAGAGAACCTACATCTTCTACTGTACTTCAACCTAATGCTAATGAGATTCTTCAGAGAATTAGAAGATTAAATTTCCAAATTCACGTAGAAACACACACACACACACACACACACACACACACACACACACCACTGAGTAAAAACAGAACTCATCTTGAGCAAGAAGAATAAAGTAGGAAACATCAAAGTATGTGACCTACTGATTTCACAATACATTATACCACTATAGCAACTAAACAATGTAACTTTAGCATAAAACAGACATGTAAGCCAAAATAGAATTGAATTAATAATCTAGGAGGATGCTCAAATATCTACATCAAACTTACTTTCTGCAAATGTACTAACACTCTGTGATAGAGAAAACTCATTTTCATAAAAGATGATGAAAATAACCAGACATCCACATGCAGAATGAAACTAGGTTTCCATTTCTCATCACGTTGAAAATGAACTCCAACTGTACTTAAATGCAAAACTAGAACCTGTGAATCTACTAGAAATAAATAGCAGCAATGACTGCTATTTTATATTAATGTGTGAGTTTTTTCTGGATAATAGCCTTGAAACAGAAATAAAAATAAAGGTAGACAGAAGTGCTCATTAATTTAATTATGTTTTGCAGTGCAAAGGGAAACAATCAACAGAGACACCTTACGGAAAGTATTTACTAATTTTACATGTGAGAAAGAATGGCTATATAACTTGTAGATTACCCAAGTAAACTCCCTACTTAAAGCATAACGCTGTTAAAATTGGTAATAGAATGAAATATTGATTTTTATAAAGAGAAATCATAAGGAGGTAAATAAGTGCATGGCAAACCCTTAGCAACATTAATCAGTAGCAAATGTTTATCTAACTAGAAATGATGGTTGTTCACACTTACAAATTCAAGCACTAAAGAGATCAAGACAGGAAGATTGCCTAAAGTTCAAAGCTAGCATGGACCATATGGTGAATTTCAGGGAAGTCATTGACATATAACAAGATCCTGGCAAAGATAGAGGGGAAAATATGAAAGAGGAGAGGAGGGAAGTGAGGAAGGGAGGGGAGAACAGGAGAGAAAAGAAGGGGAGGGGAGGGAGGAGGAATAGGTATACTCCAGTAAGAATAGCTATTATCAAAACAACAGAAGATGAACCATTGTAGTGAAGATGTAGAAAATAAAGAACACTTCATATAATAATAAAAAAAGAAACACCATGCAACCTGGTGACGGCAGAAATGTGTCTATATTAAAAGGACTTTTTGTTGAACAGGCATCTCTTTTCTCAGTGTCATCACAGCATTATTTACAGTGGCCAAGGAATGTGACAAAGTTGGTGTTCATCAGCTGAGGGTACATGAGGAAAGTCCAGGACATGTGCATGAAGGATACTACCTAGCCATAACAAAGAATGGCACTGTCGTTTCTGTCTTCTGGAGATCCTTTTATTAAGGAAAATAAGTCAGGCACAGAAAGACATGAACCATGTAACCTTTTTAATATTTTCTTTATTTTTTATTTAAAGCAGTTTTAAATTTAAATACATTTAGATTATATTCTTCCCTTCACTCTTAAAGAGCTTATAAATCAGCCGGGCGGTGGTGGCACACGCCTTTATTCCCAGCACTCGGGAGGCAGAGACAGGCGGATCTTTGTGAGTTTGAGGCCAGCCTGATCTACAGAGCGAGATCCAGGAAAGGAACAAAGGTACACGGAGAAACCCTGTGTTGAAAAAAACAAAAACAAAAACAACAACAAAAAAAGATCTTATAAATCTTCTCTCCTCCCTACCCACCAAACTTTAAGTTTTTCCTCATAAAACAAACAAAAATCCAATATAACAACAAAATTCCTAGAAAGCAAAATACATCACCCAAAAAGAAAACAAAATACATAAAACCCCCATAAAACTGTAACCAAATGTAAGCAACACACACACGATAAATAAACAAAAACTCACCCCCACAAAAAAACAAAACAAAACAAAAAAAAGCCTCTGGAGTTGGTAAACTATTGCTGAAAAAGAGGTTTATCCTGGAGTGGTTTGTATACTGTCATTCCATTGGAGTAAACCGATATTCCACTCCCAGTACTTATAAATGACAGATCCTTCCTTAACCTTTACTCTACTGGCTAGGTTTACATCCAATCATTCACTATATATTTTTTTCAAATATAACAAAATAAAACATAAGATATAACAAAAATTATCACATCGAAGTCAGACAAGATAAATCAACAGAAGGAAAAGAACCCAAGAGAGGGCACAAGAGTCAGAGACCCACTCATTTGCACACTCAGCAATCCCATAAAAACACTAAAGTGGAAGTCATAATACAAACACAGAGGATCTGGTGCAGAGCCCTGAAGTACCTGTGATTCTGCTTCAGTCTCTATGAGTTCATAGAAGCTTTGCTCATGTTGATTTATAGCAGTGGTCTCAACCTTCATAATGCTAAGATGCTTTATAGTTCTTTATGTTGTGGTGATTCCCAAACATAAAATTATTTTGTTGCTACTTCATAACTATAATTTTGCTACTATTATAAATCATAAATACCTGATACACAGGATATTTGATATGTGACCCCAAAGGGACAGTAATCTATAGGTTAAGAACCACTGATTTATAAGGCCTTGTTTTCTTGATGTCCTCCATGACCTCTGGCTCTTACACTCTTTTTCAGGGTTTTCAGAACTTTGGGGGGGAAGAATTTTATGGAGACATCCAATTAGGCCTGAATTATACAACGTCCTTCACTGTATAAATGATGTCTTGGTCTCCATATTTGTTCCCATCTTCTTCAGCAGGAAGTTTCTCTGAGAATGTCTGAACAAGGCACTAATCTATGAGCATAACAAAGTATCATTAGGAACCATTTTATAGTGAGGTTTTGTTGTTTTTGCTTGTTTGTTTTAGAACTGTAGTAATTGGTTTTACCCTTGGCCTTTGGGCTATCTAGCCTCAGGTTCTTGATCACCTCAAATAAGATATTGTTTGCTTAAGTCCCACAAGCCTTGTGCCACCATTGTAGGCATTATATTATTGTAGATTAAAGGGTTTTTAGCTGGTTTGTGTTCACATTTCACTTTTGGTAGCCTGCGGAGTACCATTCTGTAGCTAAGACCTAGAAAACTGGTTCTCAACCTGTGGGTCCTGAGCCCCTGTGTGGTGTGGAGGTAGAATGACTCTTTCACAGATGTTACCTAAGACCATCCTAAAATACAAATATTTATATTATAATTTGTAACAGTAGCAAAATTGCAGTTATGAAGTAGCAATGAAAATAATTTTATGGTTGAGGCTCACCACAATACAAGGAACTGCATTAAAGGGTTGCAGCCTTAGGAAGGTTTAGAACCACTGCCCTAGAATGTAATGGTGGAGGCTCTAGGTAGGCACCAGCTTAACCTTCCCAAGTTCAAAGAGTTGTGTAGGTATTGTCTTCAGCAGTGGGGGGCCTTGCCATTAGTCTGTGGAGAGCAACCTATAGTCTTGGAAACAGCCTAGGCTGTTTTGGGATTCTCACAGGGCCTTTTTGGCCAACAACTCAGTTAGTTCTAATCCAATCCAGGTATTGGAATCTTCACTTGGTGACAAGAGACGGACAGTTGGAACTCTGTTTCTCCCATTATTTGGCAATTTCATGTGAAGTTTCAAAATTTTTTAATACAGTTGAAATGACAGAATGAAGACTTATTTCTCAGTTTAGATATGAACTTTTTTTAAAAGACTTGAAAGACATTTGTAGTTTCCTTAATAGTCTATTCTGTTCATTTTAGAATTTAAAATAGCCAAAAGAAATTATACCATATGTGACTGTTCTTCTACTCCATGGTATATACTGTATGTACCACTTTTATACATTCATTTCAAAATGCTGCTGTTTATTTCAATCATAATATATGACTGTGCTTATTTAGGTTTTCATAACATTTAATTATTTAATAATTTATTTACTTAGTTTTCCTGAATGGGATTAAATATTTTTCAGATCTTATGTGACAAGATTGTACTACATAGGCCATGCTGACCTTGAAATAAATGATCTGGTCACTTCTCCATATGTGAATAGCTAGAAATGAATTGTGGTGGTTTGAAAGAAAATGGCCCCTATAGGCTCATAGGCAATGACACTAATAGGAGGTGTGGCCTTGCTGGAGTAGGTGTGGCTACATTAGAGGAAGTGCGTCACTAGGGGACTTAGAGATCTCATAAGCTCAAGCAAGGCCTAGTGTGTCACTTCCTCCAACAAAACCACCACAGTTTAATCTGTTATTTCTCCATTAACCCACATGCTATGAAACACATCTCTAATTTACATGGTTTTTGAATTTTTGGATAATTTACATGGTTTTGGAATTATCTGTTATCTTCTTGTAATTGATTATTTACATGATGAAGAGTCTATATTTTCAACACTCATATAATTATTGAATATTATTTTGCAATGTAAAATAAGATTCATTCAATGAGAAGCCCATAGGTACCTGAAATAAATTCTTATGGTTGTATTTTTAGTATTATTTATAAAAGTTAGTTTATAAAAGCAAATACCATCAGGTAAGTTGATATTATTGTTTAATCTTCTGCATTCCAATTAATCTTCTGCCCTCTTTGGCATTTCTACATATCAATATATAAATGTACAATAATATTTAAAGAAGTTATGGATCTGATGAATAGCCCATGGACATAGGAGGCATTGGAAGGAGGAACAGAAGGGTTTCACATTAATAAATACAAGAATTGTGTATAAAATTCCCCTAGATTAATAAAAATATTTTAATTTGAATTAAGGGAAGAAGCACAGTTTTTAGATTAGTCTTGTGCCTGTAGTATTTAAAGATTTGCAAATCTATGTGGTTTTAACCTATCAAGCTTTTGTAGAAGTTAACATGATATACATATAATAGGTAATGATTTTGAAAGCATAATTTCATCCCTTCTTTCCACTATCTTCTATAAAACCTTCATTTTGTGTCTATCAATATTATAAAGTATATTATGGTGGTATTGTTTTCCCCAAAATATTGTGTACCCTAAGAAACTTATCTGGGGTCAGAAAACAGAAAAGCCACTAGATACTTAGGATAGGCAGTGGTAGCAAATGCCTTTAATCCTAGCATTCCAGAGGCAGAAATCCATCTGTTCACAGCCAAGCATGGTAACTCATGCCTTTAATCGCAGAAAGTGAGCCTTTAATCCCAGGGAGTGATGGTACAAAGCAGAAAGGTATATAAGGCGTGAGAACCAGAAACTAGAAGCATTTGGCTGGTTAAACATTTGGCTGGTTAAGCTTTTAGGTTTTTTGAGCATCACAGTTCAGCAGAGAGCCATTCAGTATGAGGACACAGAGGCTTCCAGTCTGAGGAAGTTGGCCAGATGAGGTTAGCTGTGGCTTATTCTGTCTCTCTTGTCTTCCAGTGTTCACCCCAATAACTGGCCTCAGGTTTGATTTTATTAATAAGACCTTTTAAGATTCATGCTACAGTACATATACATAATGACTCATTTTGCCTGCTGAGTTTTTTAAAGTTGTTTTAAATTTGAGAATAGAATCTATTATGTTTACTAATATGCCTTCCATTAGTGCTGCTAAGAATGTTCATAAATCCAAAAAATTTTTATATTTTTTGGTTAAATTTGATATTTGAAAATTTTGCAAAACTATAAACTTCTTTGCTTTACCATGATTTTTTATCTTGTTTTCTTTTTTCTTAAAAAAAATCCATTAACAATTTTTATAATGCAGTTTCATTCAGGAGAAATATCACTTTTCTTCCTTAATATCAAAATTGTCTTTTGAAGATTTTGACTGGATGTTTGCTCTATATGTTAAGCCCCAAATTATTAAATACTTGCAATAATGATCCATCAACCATGATTCCATTTTCTTATTTTACATAATTTTGTGACTCAGTGGCGTATCACTGACTCTATAAAGTATACTCCAGGACAGGCTGCACACAAAGTGCAGTATTAGATATTTTGCTGTCTTATTGTTTGTCATTTTGATTTTTGCTTTTATGGGCTAATTTTAAAGGACAGAATGAGAGAGAAGTGGGGAGAGAAGATAGAGAGGCAGGGAGAGAGTGAGAGAGCATAAATTTGTGTGGGTAGGAGGGAAGGAGAATCTGGGAGGTTTTGGAGGAGGGGAAAACATTATCAAGTTATTATATTATTTGAAAAAATTATATAAAAAATACAAAATGTGATTTATATGTTTCTAATTTGTTTTTGCATCTGTATGCACTTCCCTGAGTTTGGGTTTGATGTGTGCTGATTCTCAACCTATATTGTATCTCTCTGCCTCCTCAGGCCACCCACATACAATTGACTAGAACTTACAGGACACTTACAAGATTTTACATAAAATCTTTCCAATATACAATGTCTCACAGTCTCCATAATTGTTGGAGCACAATCTTTGTCAATATTTATTTATCAGTTTTCCCCAGAATGAGTGGCAGTAAACAGGGATTGACGACTATGTTTAGCCATTAACCTGTTATAACCGTACATACTGTGATGATATTAAGCTAATAATGTGGTATTACTACACATGAGATTGGAAAGAGGTGTGTGCTCATTTACACTGTGAGTGTCTGTGTATGTCTGTGTGTGTGCACTGACATGACTTTGTGTGTAAGCTCAAAGGCCAGAGATCAAAAGTCAATGTCTTCCCACATCACTCTCCACCTTATGATTTGAGTCAATGTTTTCCCCATTTACTGAAGCTCACAGGTTGAACAGAGTGACTGACCAGTGAGTACCAGTGTTTCTCTGCCACTCTAGCACTGACATTCCTGGTGTAATTGCCATGACCTGCTTTTGATGTGACTGGAGATACTTGTTCTTGTCCACATGCACGCAAATTAAGCATTTCCCCCAGGAAACTTCTAAGTCCTCAGTCAGCTTTTGAGAGCAAGCGTTCATTGCAACACACCTTTATTCTCTCTCTCCACACACCCACACATGTGTATGCATGCATGTGTACATGGGTGTGTGTGTATGTATGTATGTATGTATGTATGTATGCATATTATGTCCATGTAACAAAGTACATAAAATGCAATGAAAATTAATGTACTTCTTTATCTTTTTTTGCATTTTAAAGAATCAAATCACTTGAATAAACCCTATAATTGCTAGTGAAAAACAGCTGAGACAGTAATATTTATGAAACGCTGTATCAGGATGACAAATGCAGTACTAAAGACCTCTTCAGTCTTGTCCCTTGTGTAGTAACTGAGTTGGAAAGAGACTAGGCCTTTCAAATCATCACTGCAGCAAACACCGTGAACTTCACTTTAATAGTTCTGTTATGACATGGATCAAATTTAATGAGTAAACTGCACCACGAAGTAGCAGAAAATTCTGCTGGTAACTTTATTGATAAATAGATGAGCATTCTTGTCACAAATGTGGTGAATTTTTTTTAGCCTCATTCACTCATTTACTTAAGCTTATTAAATGTGAGCAACTGTAGAGGAGAAATTTTAAAGAATTTGAAAACATACTGCAAATGCCTATTACAGTACATAACGGGAGAGTCAAAATATTATAGTGGAAAAAATGTTTCAGTTTGATTTCACAATTTGTATCAATATATAAAAGATTATGAAAGGATTCTTAGCCACTATCAACAAAAATAAATAAGAACAGTTTATATGTAAAATTTATTTATTTGCTTCAATTTTAGTTTTTGAAAAAGAAAGCATGTTGTATACAATAATCTATATGAATGTGTTCATCTGTAGTCATGTTATAGTTGCATCTACATGTTTAAATATAAAGAGACATTTTATATGTATATAGAAGGGACTTTATCATTATATATCTACCTATGTGTTTAATATTTAACTTGAAAACTCAAAATAGTATCTCTATTTTTGTACCATAACATTTCATTTTGATATTTTAATCTTAACTCTCTGAATGTGAAGATGATATTTAATTTTTTACTTATGTACTCTGAAAACAAATGTAGGAACATTATATACCCCATTTAATAAGAAGGATGGACAGGCAATCATAAGTTAGATAAATTCTACATCACAACAATTAAATTACCTTATTTATTCATAGTCTAATTTTTTTCATTTGTCCTTATTTACTTTTAATGCTTTTAATTTACATGGACTTTTTAAAAATGTACTTCAAATGTAAAATTTTACATATTTGAGTAAAATATGACATTTTAATAAATGTTAATTTTGTAACTGTTAAATAAAATTAGAATAAACAGAATACCACTTCAAATATTTATCACCATTTTATGATAATAACATTCAAAATCTTGTCTTCATTTTTTTTTCCAAATGGACAGAAAACCACTGTTATCTGTCACCATTCTAGTGTTCAGAATGTTTTTTGTTCCTCTAAAACTAAACCTGATATTTATTGATCAACATTATCCCACCTCACCACACCCTTGGGAGTCACCAATTTTTCAATAACACAAAATTAGCAACATTATGAAAGGGAAATAGAGTAGATAATTATTGATGTATTGGGGAGGTCTGGAATCGGAGGATCAAGTGGGAATAGGAAGGCATAGTGAGAGGGAATATAGTGAGAGACAGCGAAAATTAAGGTGCACTTGAGGGGTAGTATGGAAACCTAATACAGTCAAATCCTAAAATATATACATATATGAAGATGATCTAAAGAAACCACCAAATAATGGGGGAGACAGAGTCTGTACTGGCCATCTCTTGTCACCAAAGCCTCTAGTATAAGGATTAGGTTACTTCTAATTATGTTGTTGGCTAAAGGGGTCCCACAGTAATCTCTAGACAACCCAGGCTGTTGCCAAAATTACAGGTTGCTCTAGACAAACTGACAGTAAGATCCTGTTGCTGAAGACAATACAGTGCCTTGAACATGGAGATGCCAAGCTGGTGCCTACCTGGAGTGCTAACCACTATGATCCACATTGTCTTTGTTACAGGAAGGTATTCTTCACCCTTTCCAAAACCAGCCACAACCCCTTTCTCTTCAGTGGTATACTATCTGTAAGATACACTGTGGCAATGTTTGCACAGAGCTTGTGAGAATAAACACCCAGTAGCTGATTTGACTTAAGGCCCACTCCACAATATGGATGCCATACCCAACACCACTTTGTACTTGTTTCCATCTGCTGCAGGAGGAAGCTTCTCTGATGATTTTTGCATTAGGCAGATGGGGTCTCTAATTATTTCTCAATCTACTTCAATTTGTTTCTGATCTGTGAATTGCTGTCACAATATCAGCATTGCAGTTCATAATGCCTTTCTTTAAGTCTTATTTGAACTCCAAACCAGAAATCAAAATTTGTGACATTTTGATGTGTCTCATGTAGAGAAAAATATGAACATCTAAGTAACTAAAATTACCCAGTAGCTTTTGCTTATAGAATTATATTAGTTAAGAATGTTCCTATATTTTAGGAAGCTTCTGTTTTACTGGGTTGTCATTTAGCTTTCAAAAGGCTTTTTGCATTGATTATTCCTCCACATATTCCCCCCTGTACACTTCCAACATACATATGGAAACAGTTAAAGTGGAGCAACACTATAATGCTGGGACAGTTCTCCAAATAGACACCACATGACAACAAATAAAAGCATTAATACCAGGAATGTCTTATGTCTTATTGAGTCGTTGACAGGCAGGGTTCCATAGAACCCTAAAACATTACAAGTTATTGCCATTTCTCTTGGCTACATCTCCCAAAATTGACAGTAAGACGTTATTGCTGAAGCTACCACATATGTGAATCATAAAACAAGGAGAAATCAAGTGGTGACTGACATGGAAGCTTCACCCTTAGTGGCTAATTTTAATAGTCCTAGAAGGTCCTATGCATACTACTGGAGGGGAAACGTAGTCATCCATCTTACTTACCTGCTGTAAACCTGTGAGCTACAATAATGACTATTCTGGAAAGACGTGTTTCCTAATGAGAGACAGAAAGGAAGTGGATCTGGATGGGGGGCGGGATATGGGGCTGACCTCGGCTAAATAGGGGCCGGAATACTGAAAGCAGAATATATTATTTTAGAAAAAAAATCTGTTTTCAATAAAAAGAAAACTAAAGAGTGGCAAATAACATTTGGTATTGGTTTCTACATCCTGTAAAACATGTCTTCATTGACCCAATTATTAATCTTTTTCTAAAGAACAAAGAATGGCCATCTGCCTTCAACAAGTGAGAAATTCAACTTGAAAGTCAAAGAAATTTTCTTACTCTCTGAAACATTTGTATGTAAAATGACTGTGCAAAATACACTCAAATATTCTTTTTATTGGAGTTGAATCTTGTGTCAAGAACTTATTAAATATTCTCTTCATGCCTAAAATTGTATTCCTACTTCCACTAAGATGAGTGAGAAAAACAATTTATTTTGATAATATAGGAATATTCCTGTTTAGCTGCTGTTTTCTTTTCTAAATATATTATTGTTAATTCTTTGAGAATTTCATATAAAGTATTTGATCATATTTACTTCTTCCCCAACTCCTCCAAGATTTACCTCTAACACTTTCCCCAACTTCATTTATTCTCAATAAGAAATAACTATATATATATATATATATATATATATATTATGTTGAATTTGTGTTGCCAAACCACTTATGGCCTTGGGACTTGCTCTGTAGAATGCTTGATTTACCAGGGATCACAGACCTGGAAAACAAACAACAAAAAACAAACATAAAACAGATCCTTTCTCTTCCAGCAGCTACCATATGCCAACAAAATAACTCCTAAGGAAATATTGCTCTACCCTTAGAACAATGCATCAATCAACCCTCACGAGAGATGCTTATTTCAGCAGATGGAAATTTACATAGGAACACACACTTGAATGATGTGCCAGAAGTGATCAACTTTTGAGTACTAGGTCTTAAATGTGATGTCTTTATCGTATCACACCCTTTAAAATTCAGTGATCAATGCAGAATGGGAAACAAAAAGATTGTAAGTATCAGAGGAGGTGGATGGCTCCACGTACAGAGCATTTTCCAAATATAAAAGGTTGGACATACGTATGAACTCACATAGACTATGACAGCATACAAAAGACCTACATAAGATTAGACCACATAGAGTCCCAGCACAGGTAACAGGGAAGTGGGCATACTGGGTATATCAATCACACTAAAGTCCTCCCACTCAAGAGTAAAGGGCCAATGTAAAATGAACTCCATGGGAGCATTGTGGGGTGGCAGTAGCTCCTCAGCCAGGGAAAGGATGGAGGTGGAATTGCATCATTATCTTAACATCTTCATGCTGGGACTTTGTGTCTTGGACTTACACGAGTTTTTTAAAGCTGCCATAATTACTGAATTCATGTGTGAATATGCCCTCTTGTGTAAGGATCATTTCCTTGTAGATATGTACACCCGTGGTTCTTGTAATCTCATCTTCCTCTTTCCTCAGAAGGTTCCTGAGCCTTGGGGAGGAGGAGTGTGTTATAGATATCCCAAATGGGGGTGAGATTTCTCCAATATATGATTCTCTACAAGTTTACCACTTGTGAGTCTCTATGATAGTTGTTATTAACTACAAGAAGCAGCTCCTCTGATGAAGATGAGTCGAGAGATGCACTAATCTATGTATCTGCCACTAAGTCATTAAGGGTTATTTTAATACTATGTTCATTTAGCAGAATAATTTTAAATGGCTCTTCCATAACTTCTGTGATCTGAGTAGCCCCAGGCTTTTATCTACAATAATGGTGCCAGGTATACTTTCTATCTTGTGGATTAGGCATTAAATCCAATAAGAAAGCTGTCAGGTATTTTGATAACTTTTATGCTGCTATTATGAAAATGGGCATGTCTTACCAGGATAATCATAATTGTAGCCAACAGGTTTGTAACAGGTAAGACTAAAGACTATGTTTTTCCTCCATTAGTATACATAGGACCTGCTAGGACTATGAAAATTAGCCAGTAAGGATGGGGCTTCCATGTCAGTCACCATTTGATTTCTCCTTGTTTTATGATTCACATATGTGGTAGCTTCAGCAATAATGTCTTACTGTCAAATTTGGGGGATGTAGCCAAGAGAAACAGCAATAGTTTTGTATTGTTTTGGGGTTCTATGGAACTCCACCTGTCAACGACTCAATAAGACATAAGACATTCCTGGTATTAATGTTTTTATTTGTTATCATGTGGTGTCTATTTGGAGAACTGTCCCAGCATTATAGTGTTGCTCCACTTTAACTGTTTCCATATGTATGTTAGAAGTGCACAAGGAGGAATATATGGAGGAATAATCAATGCAAAAAGCCTTTAGAAAAGGCTAAATGACAACCAAGTAAAACAGAAGCTTCCGAAAATATAGGAACATTCTTAACTAATATAATTCTATAAGCAAAAGCTACTGAGAAATTTATTTAGTTACTCAGATATTAATATTTTTCTCTATATGGGACAATATTAAAGAGTCACAAGCTTCTATTTCTGGACTCGGGTTCAAGTGAGACTTAAAAGGAAGGCAATATTAATTGAAATTCTGATATCATGACAGCAATTCAGAAACAGATTGAAGTGGATTGAGAAATAATTAGAGACCCCATCTGTCTAATTCAAAATCAATATTCTTTAATTTTGCAAATACAATGTTTCATATTTGCTGACAAAAATGAGATCATAAGTGCACTTACTCTATCTTTGTTTAAAATATGAGTAAACAATTTATGTTAACATTTGTAGAAATATCTTAAACTTCTTAAGCAATTTCCTTCACTAACAGTGAAGTTTCCCATGAATATTAACCGTCTGACTATGTATAATTGTGTGAAGTATTTTAGACATTCTTGTGAGCAGAAAAATAAAGTGTTGATAAATATTAAATGAAGCCAATAAGTAAAGATATAAAAGCAAACCTGTATTATTCAATAACCATTCCTTCTTTCCTTTCTTTGTTTTTTTTTTCTTTTTTAGATACTTTATATTTGTTTGGTGGATATATAATTAAAATAACTGGGTGGTAATGATGCATGCCTTTATTCCCAGCACTCAGGAGGCAGAACCAAGCATATCTCTGTGAATTTGAAGCCAGCCTGATCTACAGAATGAGATCCAGGACAGGCATCAAAACTACACAGAGAAACCCTGTCTCGAAAAAAAAAAAAGAATTAAAATAAAGAGGGATATAAACTGCTGTACCAAGTGATGCCTCATCTTAGTGTCTCCCTATAACATGTCTAATTCTGTTCCCCATCACAGTGTGAATTTTTGGCTATGGAGCACAAAAGCTTCTACACGCTCAGTTACATGTCAACAATGAAGTTGTGTGGTAATATTTTATTTGTGCTGAAATGTGATGATATTTTATTTGTGCTTTAATAAATAAAGCTTGATTGAAGATTAGAGGAAAAAGCAAGCCATTTTAAGTAAACAAAGAAGTCAGGCAATGGTAGCACATACCCTTAATCCTATCACTTGGCAAGCAGGATCTCTGTGTGTTCAAGGCCACATTGGAAACAGAGCCAAGTGTGGTGGCACATGCCTTAAATTCCAAAACTACTTAACCATGGAGGTCTGGAGGTCTTTACAGACAGACAAAAAGTGACAGAGCTGTGTAGGAAGAGGAAGTAATGTAACTGAATAGAGAGAGCAAATCAGATGGCAGAATAGCAAGGCATATAGACATGGATAGACAGGAAGTAACTCACATTTGGAAGCTGCAGAGTTGGTGAGGTACAGTTGGCTGGTGGCTTTCTCTGATCTCTCCCAGGCTTTCACCTATATATCTGGCTCTGTGTTTTTATTTAATAATACCATTTAGAAATTCATCTACAATTGGCACCCAACATGGAGCTCAAACCCATAACCCTGAGATTAAAAGTCTCATGCTCTATCAACTGAGCTAGCCAGTCACAAGGTCCCACAGCCACTTATATAAATCCTGTGTCCCACCTGGTCTGCATTCACAACAAATCTCTCTCACCCTCCGGTCCTGCAGCCACTCGGATCCAAATAAACACACAGAGGCTTATATTATTTAAAAATGATATGACCTAATGGCTCAGGCTTCTCACTAGCTAGCTCTTACATCTTAAAGTAACCCATTTCTATAAATCTATACTTTGCCACCTGGCTTGTGGTTTACTGGTACTTTACATCTTGCTTCTCCTGGCGGCGGCTAGAAGTGTCCCTCTGCTCTGTCTTTCTCCTTCCTCTCTCACTAGTGAGAATGTCCTGTTTAACCTCATTCTGCCTCAGTATTGGCCAAACAGCTTTATTTATCAACCAATCAGAGCAACATATGTTCACAGCATACAGAACGACTTCACCCATCAAAGTTGAGTTGTAGCAGGACAACTAAGGAAGAGCAGGTGGAAAAACACACACTAAGTCCTACATTTAGAGGTAAAGTAGGAGATTAAATATATTGTTTGCACCTATATTTGATTGGATAAGAGATTGGTATGAATAACCTCAATTGCCTGTGAATGTGGATTAATACTTTAAGTGGTTCAGAGACATAGGAAAGAAACTTCCAAGATACAAGTCCAAGGGTGCTCCTGTTATTTGCAAGCTTTGACTTCACATACTGAATGAAATAGAAATTGGAAAAATGTTTCATGAGATGCCTGGTTTCTCTGCTCCTCATAACCTTTTCCTGCTTATTCATCTTACCCTCCTAATAACTAAGATCTTATTTTCCCTATCCACCCTGTCATTATTATCCCCTCTGTCACTCACCTTCCTCTGGAGACATCCATTGCTTTCCTTAGGCAGTAAGAACTAGAAGCAAGGCTTCAAAACTGCTTTTTCTTTTGCTTATAATATTTACCTGGGTGGATGAATAGTCAGTACTGTTCTATTATGCCTGAAGGAGCCATTAATTGATGTAGTCTTTCCTGATCACCCAATGTGAAATAGCATCTTCATAAATAATCCCTAATTTTCTCCTCCTTAAATGATACATGTCTAAGTTCTTAATTGCACAAGTCACCAGGGAAATCCTCTGTAATAAGTGACTATTACCCACTTACCACCTATACAACGAAGTCTCCATGGCCTTAAACATGCTTCCAAAATGTTGACACATAATTAATTCTTGACATATGTGTTGTGGACTTTGGCTATGGCTCTGGTGTTGAGCACTTTCCTAGCATGCAAGAGGCCCTGGGTTCATTCCCTAGCACTGCAGAAAATAAATGCTGAATGAATAACAAGAATTGATACATGTATATATGATACAGGTTATGCTCTTCTACCATGAGTGCAGTATAAAGTTATACTCTTGGTATTGTGGTGATGTATAAGAAATTTTTGGCCAGGCGTTGGTGGTGCACGCTTTTAATCCCAGCACTCGGGAGGCAGAGGCAGGCGGATCTCTGTGAGTTTGAGGCCAGCCTGGGCTACCAAGTGAGTTCCAGGAAAAGGTGCAAAGCTACACAGAGAAACCCTGTCTCGAAAAATCAAAAAAAAAAAAAAAGAATTTTTTGATCTCAACTCTCAATATATTTTCTTGAAATGTCTCCCAACTATGGTTTTTGAATTATTATTATCAGAACACAGTTTTCATGGGCCAGAAACCTGTTAATTTAATGTTTTTCTTTTATATTAGTAATTAATTATATAATTGAAATTTCTAAAACATGAAAGTTATTTCATAATCACAGGTTTTAAATAAATTGTTCTTTCATATTCTATTGCCTTGCCTTATATGTATCATGGAACATTTTGTCTCTAATTTGAAAGTAATGAAAGTGAGTAGAATTTTAACTGATAGATCATCATCTCTGTTTTCCTTGTAAACAAGAACTATATACAACTAATTTTTGAATTTGCAGAAAAATTTTATAATAATCCCCAAAGTATATGAGAAAGAATACAAATATAATGAATTAATGAGTCACAGTGTGCATGAATGAATGAATTAATGAATTCTCTGTGCCTTGGTTCTAGACATCTCAGAAAATGACTTTTATGGTACAATGTCAATACTTCAGTGAAAGGCTAATTTTAGTTTTGTGAGTTAGTGTCTCAGATACCATGTGCTGGTACCTTTAACTTGTTACATCGTGAAGGGAAGCCTTCAACTATTTAATCTCCTATTTCTAGCTCCTCATTTCATAGATTACATGTGCTTACTACCTTGCCAGTAGGACTTCTTAAGTGCCTAATAATTTCTTAAATATAGATAGAGAACACTTAATTTATATAATATAAAACAAAGGTTTGCTCAGAAAATTATCATTGCCAACAGAATATAAATATCAATGGTTTAAGAAAGAAAAAAAATATAATGGTAAATAATTTTCCAAGGCACAAATATTATTGTAAAAAACAACTTGTTCATAAGTTTCACTTACCACTGGTGAACTTTAGCCAAAACATTCCACAGAGAAGGCTCTTCAGAATGGCTACTAAGTATAATTAATAATTGTAAGATATACTGTGTTTTTGTGGTTTTCTTTTTTGTTTGGAATGAATTATTCTTTTCATAAAATTGCAGATTTACTGGCCCAAAAGCATACAGTTAGGTCACATCCTATTACATTTGGAGCTCACTGTTGGGCATTGGGCCATATAGACCTAAGAAAGTTTTAAGACTTTGAATGTACAGAAATGGAGCCACACTGGACTTCCTGATCTCACAGTCTCGTGCCAGCAGCAGCACAAGACTCCTGATAGTTGGCTGTGAGATGGAGCTGGCCACCAGCCACCATGAGCTAAGAGGCATGGTTGCAGATTCCTGCCACTGTACAGGGTGGTGTCTGCAAGCCACACAGTGCCCTGTGTGGTGGATTTAGCTTTTGTTAGTTAAAAAAAAATAGAAAAAGAAAAGACGTTTTTGGGATACACACTGCTGAATGGAAGCATAGACCCATTACCCACTGCCTCCAACTGAAAGCATGGTTTCCCCAGAGCTGGCAGTAAACATAGTTCTGCCATGTTGGAAAGCTGAGATGGGTGGAGCCTACAACCAAAGCTGCCATTTCAGTCCTAGGAATGCTGCAGTTTAAAGTAATAGATTCACAATAAGACAGATTCAGATGGGAAAAACCCTGAACAGTCTACAGTGTGTGCAAAAATGTATGTAGGCTTGGAAGGGAGAAGAAAAGGAATACAGACAGTTATATAAAGAAAGTTTTAAAAAATAAAGTCTTTAAAGAGACAGTAAAGGTAATATAAAAATAAGCCACATAAAGATGGATATTACACAGAAAGTCTGGGTTATATTGTGTTTGGGATTTTTAAGTGCAGAAAGACATGTGATTGTAAAGGCTACTCAGTTAAACCAATACGTATATTTTAAAAATATCATGATTTCAAAACTTGGATCTAAGGATATTTTGCTTTGGAAAGGAGGATCTGCTTTTGTTTCCACAGGAATCAAGAGGCTATGGACTTGTTCCAGATTATGATGGATCAGATTTGATCAAGCCAGACCTCCTGAACCTTAATAGATGGTACCTATCAACAAAGGTTATAGTTAGTCTTCCTAGGACTTGACCATTATCTCGAATTTTCTCAGCATCCCCATAAGACTACCAGCACCCCCTATCAGCAGGAAGTAGCATAGAACACTACACTCACATTTCCAAAAACTGGATTATCGATGTGTGTCTACATTTGGGTTGTTGGTTACAAATTGTTATTGGTCATAGTCAATCTCTTTCTAAAAGAAGAAAGGGGGATATGATATAGAAATGTAGGATATAAATGTGATAGGATGAGTGGGTAGATTATTGAATCTACTTTTATAGAGCAACAACTTGTTTAAAAATGTTTTACATTGGTATGGATTTTAATTTTTTGATACAAATTTAAAGTTAATTTTGTTATACCATATATATAGTTCTACTCATGTTTAAGATATTATGTTTATGCATCTCATTTGAAATTGTTGTGGATAATTAAGAAACACAGATTAATAATTAGTCTTCTAGGATAGTCAAACTCATACTCATTATAGTTAAGTTTTCTAGGTGTACATAGATATAATTCAATTAGGTAGGTAATCTTCAAATACTTCAAAGACCTACAGAATTTGGCATTTAAAATGTTTTAAAAACTTAGACTTTTCTGAACAAGTAGACACATCTGCTCCTGGCAGCACTAAATACTTCAAGGAAGATGATGGTCATTGAACAAACTCATGATAGAATTTGCTTTCTCTGTGGTAAAAGTTAGCCACTGAGCAAAAAAGTGCCCTTGCTTCAACTGATTGACAGCATGTTGGATAAACTGGACATGCAGGACCCATAGGAAGGTGACCACAGAACTTTGTAAGTCAAGATGGTCCTTCAGGTTCCTGCAATGCAGAAGAAACTGCCGATATTCTACAGGACACAGGGGAAGGTGATTGAGAGACTAGGCCTACAAGCTGAAGAAAAATGTCCCAACATTGCAGAGGAACTTTGGGTGACTGTCCAGGCAGCCAGCCATCTCTATCGTTCTAGATTTTTGGAAGTTGCTTACAATGCTCTTCCTGTTATTTAGGTAATATTGTATCCTTCTGAGGTCTTTGATGTAGTTGAAAACTAGATAGTTATAATTATAGCTTTCCTTAGCAATGGTAAAAGATAAAGTAGATATGAAACTTTAGACTCACAAATATAGGATAGATAGAATATTTTCTTTAATTTTGCCAAATGCAAATAGACTAGACATTATAATTGTAATTCTTGCTTGATAGCTGTTCTATTATATGTAATTTTACTATGTTAAAGTTAAAACCTTCCTTTTTGATTAGACAGAAAAGGGGAAGCGCTGTGGAATGTTATTCTGTATGCTGTGAATGTCTGTTGCTCTGATTGGTTGATAAATAAAATGCTGATTGGCCAGTAGGCAGGCAGGAAGTGTAGTATAGGTAGGATAAGCAGAGGAATAGAATTCTATGAAGAGGTAGGGCAGAGAGGTGTCACCAGCCAGACACAGAGGATTCAAGATGACAAGACAGAACTGAGAAAAGGTACCAAGCCACATGGCTAAATATAGACAAGAATTATAGGTTAATTTAAGTGTAAGAGCTAGTCAGTAAGAAGTCTGAGCTAATAGCCGAGCAGTTATAATTAATATAAGACTCGGTGTATTTATTTGTGTCTGAGCAGCTGTGGACCGGGTGGGACACAGAAAAACTTCCAACTACAGATGGAGGTTTTTAGTACAAAACATTATTTTATAAACATGGTAATATATTTATTCATAATAATCACTCAAATTTTCAAATACACATTTAACATTATTTATAATACAAATTATATAACCAAAAAACATTTACATCCAGGAAATAAATATTGAGTCAGAAGTAACATTATTATTAGCCCAACATTAATTGAGCAATACTAAAGAGTGCAGTAAATAATAATTTGAAGGCATTGGAGATTCATTGCTGTTGCCACTACCATTCATGCTTGGACTGTGTTACTTGTAATAAATCCTGAGTCTGAGCAGATCATACCCACAAGCAAATAACCTACTTAGATGTTTTAATTAGTTTTCCAAGCTATTGATTTTCAGTAATGGTGGTAAAATGAGAGAGATCACATTGGCAAATGTATGTGTTTCCTTCTGGTGGTGGAAATCATTTTCATTCTCTGTGCTGCTATTTACTTGCTATGGAACTTGAGCTAGAAGTGTGTCATGTTAAGCCTGTTCCATCATTGAAAGGTCATGATCGTGAATCATTTTCTTTGTGAAAATTGTTTTGAGAAATAATTTTCCCATATGGCTTTACTAATTTTGGACCATCCTTTTTTGGCCCCTATTAACCTTTATTAAATTTCAGTTTACAAGCTGTCTTCTCACATTTTTATTACAATAAGGGTATACATTTATAATTTATAATATTTTAGTTATAATTAAATAATGTATTACTTCAATAGACAGTGTATTCCAGTGTCTTTTGTGTAGGGCCCTCACCTAGCCCAGAAAATGCCAGGAAATACAATGAAACTACACTGGAGTTTTTTTTTCTAATTTAATAATTTAGAATAAAAGAAACAATAGCATTTCAGAGGATGTTAAGTGATGCATGTTAGCACAGGCCTGCTGTGAAGTGTGGGGAAAGCAAGATTCTTTGGCATGCTTTGCATGGTGTAGTATTTCTGTTCCCTAGCAAAGGTGTGCAGATGACCAACCAGCTTAAGGCTGGGAAAACCATCAGTTCCTCCTAAGTTCTGCTCATGTATCTAAAGGAAGCAAAAGTTTTCCTGTAGATGACAACATTTCATGGCCTTTGCAAAACCCACATAAAAGAGATGTGATGTTCAAGAAATGGAGGTGGCCTGAATAATTTACCAGCTACATATAGTTCTATAAAATATTAAAGGGACCACAGGGTACAATGAGAGTTCACAGAGATTCAGGCTTGACATTGGTCTCTTGCTTGCACACTGGAGGATTGGTTGCTGTGATAGTTGTGTGTTATTCTGGTGAGACAATAATTACAGTGGAGCTAATAACGGCTTTAATAAAAGAAAACCAGCTAACTCACATCCAGACCTTTTAAAAAGGAAAGAAGCTTAAGCAATTTAAACTTTCTCTGAAATACTGAGTCAGATGCAACATTCACATTAGTCCAATATTAATTGAACCACTATACTAACTGCAGCAAACAAAACTGGAAAGTAGCTGAAAGCGTTAGAGAGTTATTGCTTTTTCTATTACCATTTATGCTTGGACTGTGTTATTTGCAATAAATCCTGAGTCTGGGCAGATCATACTCATAACAACATCATTTTGAATTACATCCTATTCTGGGTACTTTTAAATAAATTTATTATGAATAAGAACTGTTTGTCCAGCTACATATTTTCTGTAAAACTATTATGGGCTTAATAATCCCTTTACAAAATGAAAAGCAATAAAACAGGTACATCACATGCTGTGTTATGCAGACATGATTTCAAAATATAATACATAGGCACACTCAACCCATTTTATAATCTGGAAGCTGTTAGTGGCATGTGTTGTACTGCAGATACCCATACATGCAGAGAGTCTTAAGACCCACATTTTATCTCATTACAACTCTTTGCTTCAGACACTGATAAGAGGTCATGAAATGAAGCAATGTATTTATCCTTTTCACTTATTTTACATGTAAAGATCAAGACAACAGAATATTTGTATCCATAAGTGATGTTAATTTTTAAAAATACCTTAATTAAACAAAAGCATCATAATATTTACTGTTTCTCCTCTAATTGAAGTAATTTGAGACAGGGTCACAGTATGCAGCAATAGCTGCCCTAGAACATTGCTGTGGCTATCACTCTGTAGAAATAAAACACTGATTGGCCAGTAGCCAGACAGGAAGTATAGGCAGGACTAACAGAGAAGAGAATTGAGGGAACAGGAAGGCAGAGAGGGAGACACTGCCAGCCGTCGCCATGACAAGCAGCATGTGAAGAGCCACATGGCAAGGTATAGATTTATAGAAATGGGTTAATTTAAGATAGATGAAGTAGATAACAAGAAGCCTGCCACAGCCATACAGTTTATAAGTAATATAAGCTAAGTGTCTGAGTGATTATTTTACACGTGAGTTGTGGGACTGCAGGGACTTGGTGGGACCTGGAGAGAAGCTCTCCAGCCACAGAATATTCCATGTAGACCATGGCCTTGAACTTAGAGAGATGCACCTGCCTCTAACCCCTAAATCCTGGGAATAATGGCCTGAGCCCCTAAATCTGACCACTAATTCTTCATTATGTTAAGGATCTTTCTTTGTTTTGGTTTCTTAATATAATGGACTGGGTCCTCCCTCCTAAGTGATTAAAAAAAATGTGGGAAGAAGTGGAAACAATGAGTCTAATTTCCACAATGGAGACTTTCTTCTGTAAGATTGATATTTAAATAAGTTAATTAGTGTTAAATCTCACTGAATAATAGCTGTGTGTTTATATTTTTGTGTCATTTAAGGAACTCAACAGTGTGCCCAAAACTACAGAATGTCAGTTGCCATTATCTGTCAAGTATTCTATGACAAAACTAACAGTTTGATGAGGTAACAATGAAATTCATATGGACACTTTAAAGTTTTTTACAGTTTTGAATTGTTTTCACAAATACAATTCCCTCTATACTTTTCACCATATTTAGGGTGCTCTTGTTATTAATTTTGATGCTTTTATCCTTAAGTTTATATTTATAGGGCTTTTTTTTCTTGACCTCTGTGAATCAATTTTTTTTTCTTTAATTTTCTGCCTTTTCTTACGTGATGTGTTCCTCTCGTTCTCCCTTTTGGACACCTACTCTTTATTTAAATTATTCTTACTCCATGAGGAATAATGTATCACAAATTAGCATCCCCACATATGATAATTTTTTCAGCATATTTCTTATCTTAGAATAGACTGTAGATAAGAATATTATATTTATATAAGTTAAATTTTGGACCTGTTCGTTTTTTGAAGATTAAGATATTAAGCTCTTAGATTTCAATAAAATTCTTCAAAATTTTTTCATGCAAACCATTATTGCTCATCAAGAAGCACTCACATTTTGTTTTAACATTTATTTTACATCTTAGAACTATAACCCAAATCAAGGGATATCACCATATTTTTCTATATCTAATATATATCTAATATATATATATATAAAGAATAAGTTTGTGTTCATCCATTAGCTCTGAACATTTTACTATTTCATGTTTTTGTGGCAGAACTTGGTATATTTTATAACTTTTCTACACTGGTTTAGAGTCCCAAGCAATTTGTAATTATTTTAGATCAGCAAATTTTTATTTTTCTTTATTTATCAAGTATCTTCATGGTTATATTGATCTACAGAAACATTTTTTTCTTCCAACAATTTTCCCTGTACTTATGAATGTTTTTATATTACTTTTAATAGCTATTATGATCAGGGATAAGGTAGGGATACCTGTACTCTAATATCTGTAAACAGACATCACTAGTATGATGTATATTGTATTTACCAATATAAACATTATCAGATTTAAAAAATTGCTAGTGAGCACAATCATTCCTATAATAGAGGGGCAGTTTTTAGATTTCATAAAAAGTATTCACAGAGAAGTTATCTAACTGTTCAGTCTTTGATAAATGAGTAGAATTCAGATAAGCAGAGAGAACAAGGTAGGATATCCTAGCCCTACTTCAAAGAGGAAAAGGCTTAAAATCATCTTGAAATCTGTTCCCTGAGAAAGCAGATCTGGTTTTAATATACAGATTGCCTAGTAATATCCATAGTGTAAATTCAGTTTGATATTTTAACCTAATTTGTCATAGTGAATTTAAACATTATACCTTGTATGCTAATGGCACTTAGTTTTCATAACCCTGTTCTATATGATTCATGAAATGCTTCTCTGTGGAATATAAAGTGAACTTGAACATTTATACCATCCATATTGAGAATTTATTAATATCTTAATGTATCAATATAGAATTATATTTTGTGATCCATTATTAATCTATGAATTAAATTATCCAACATAAAAGGGTTCACTGGTATTGAGGTTGTACATTAATAGGTTTCCACACAGGATATTCTCACAGAGACAGTAAAGTTCTGGAGTGGGGCTTCAGTCTTCAGCATACAATATATCCCCAAGTCATAAGATAATAGGGCTGATATTTGCCTTCATGCTAAATTTAATCTCCACTGGGGAAACAGAGGTCTATGGAAGTTCTTGTAACTTGTTTAAACCCCTTCAGATTTATTGAGATTTTGAATTGTATCAAGCTTACAGGTCATAGCACAAATGAAAATGAAAGCCGAGTGTCTAGAATTAGACCTTTCCTGAGTCACTTTAAAAGTGAAAGTATAAATTAAAAACAGAGAACGACTTTAGTACATCAAAAGGCTTTAAAACATTAATGTGTTCAGCTCTCGATTTTGTCCAAAGTATTCTATATAAATGAGAATTAAAATAAGATAATTATGAGGCTTGAAGTGAGAGAACAAATGCTCAGGGAAATCAAGAAAAAAGTATACCTGTGAGTAGATTGCTGAGGACAGCACTCATTTTGGATTGATTTTAAAAGTTTAGTACCGTTGCACAGCCTTTTCTTTGATATGGTCAGAACTTTCAGTCACGGTCAATTGCTATCACAGATTCAATTATCGCCAGCTCCATTTTCATTTCTTCTTTTCACTGTTGAGAAGAAAGTCTAGCTGTCAAGCTGACCTGTCCTGTTCTTGACCAGCAGGAACTGGCCTCTCAAGATTATTAAACCCATCTTTCATTTATAAATATCTCAAATATGACTTTCAACCTAAAAAAAGGGTTTGTATCCTGTACTTCATTCCTGGCACAGAAGTGATTTCCACTGAACACAGCTACATACAGAATTCTCATAACGATTTGAGTGGATGCTAATATTCACATAGACTTTCACTCTTTCCTTATAAATCAATCCTTCTTTCTTTCATCAACGTATGTGGGTGACATTTCAAAGCTTTGTGTATAAACTATAAACCAAGATTTAAACTTAGGCTTTGTAAATGATTTATGGATCATAAGGCAGAGTAACTGCAGAGGGTTTCAGTGGGGCCAGACTTGTACAGTTCAGGATAAACAGGTGCAATTGCTCTCTCACAGATTGGTTTCATTGCTTTAACCTTTAAAAAGTCATTTTATAATATTTCAACATGATTTTTTTGCTTGAGGAAAAATTTTAATCATGTTACTAGGTCATAACATTCAAAATACACTTTCCCTCGTGTGATTTATAATATTGTGCATACCTATAATGCGTGATTGATTAGAGAAGATAGAATATTTTATGCAAGTTGTACAATTTCTTTCCTAAATCTTGAATGAGCATACAAATTGATTTTTGAGAATAGACAAGTTGCCAATAACATCTTCCTGACATTTTCAAAGGCATCACTCACCTTCCATCTCAAGCTGTCACTCTAATAATCATGCCCTTTTAACCTCATGTGGAGATTACTAGAGAAGGCTCAAGTATCATTTTTTTTAGCTTGATTTTGTTCCAAGTTTCCCACTTGTTGTTATCACTGTTGTTACCCTTACCATCAAAAAATCATTTTACACTGAGGTACTTTGCATAATGGAAAATTACAACAGATTAAGAATGTGTGATAATAGTCTTATTATTCTTGTTAATGATGCACAGCTCGACACTATGCATTAGCATCACAGTTCTGTAAGTGAAAGGCTGAGGTCAAAATTTGCTGATGACACCTTGCTGACTGAGTACATGCCTGCTCAGGATATCTCATGGCAATATATGTAACTCTGCATCACTTCTGTCCTCTTTCCCATTTCTTAAAGGATATTAGGAAGCAATCACCGGTGCTTTCTGCAAAAGACTTTATAGAACCCTAATCACCTACAAAGGTGTCTGCCTTTAACTGCCATCATCAAATGAAAATTCATTCTTAACATTTGATAAAAGGGATGATGTTTTAACATGTGGAAGCTTGGAGAACACACTGAAGTCACATAAGTCACATCCAAACCACTGCACTTTTGAGCTACTGTCTTCCATTATTTTTCTTTGTGATCACTTTCACACTGGGATGAGAAAGACTCTAGCAGGATTTGATGGTTATGACAAATTGCTAAAATTTCATACAAATGTTTATAAATAATTAAATCGTTCTTGAATTATTCCAAATTTCAAGTTACTGTTAACACTAAACACTGTATCACAATAGATAATTCAACAATTTTGCTAAGTCTTCTTCAGAAGTATAATTAAAAACATAAATCCTTAAAATGAGCAGATAAGAGACTTTTGTATGTCCACGGTTCCACAACCTTAAGAAACTGTGTCTTATCTCCACAGATCCATTCCCAGAGTCCCCAGAAGGAGCTGTAATCTGTCAACTCTGAGCTGTTAGAACAGCAGAGCCACTGAACTGCAGAGTAGGAAGACAATATACTGCTTTAAGCAGCTTGTTTGTGGGGATTTTTCATGGCAGAACAGAGGTAGAAAACTGGCATAGCTAGCCCAGTGAAAATTTCAGAATAATACTCAATTTTTCTGGGACTTAGATGAATAACATATCAAAAATTTTGCAGAATAGTAAAATGTGTTTAAATTGTAAAGTAATGATGCAAAAATATGTAAATGAAAGCTGGCAATGAATGAAATAGAAAAAAAAAAGATGCAGGCTCACTCAGTGGGCTTGAATTTTTCAGCCTGATGCTTTAAATGCTGGAGTGAGATGGTCAGGTATTCACTAAATAAGCATTGAAACTGGCTTCTAGAGTCCATGTAGATATATTGGGAAAAAGCAAGGCTAAGGTAAGAGATGCCAACTGAAACACTTGCATAATCCAGATAAGAACAGTGTGCCCTTGCTCCAAGTAGTAGATAAAAGGAAAGGGCAGCAGAAGAAGATTTAGTAACTATAATTGAAACTCTGTCCAGGCATAGGCTTTCAAAATGAATGACTGACCCACACTGATCCCTGCATTTCTTGTTTGACTGAATTAACATGGAAAAGATTAGGGAACACACTGAATTCACATCCAAACCACCACAGGAGAAGCATTATCTTTTGAGCCATTGTGTTCTACACATTATTGGAATACACACTAGTGTCAGTTGTCAATGTTTAGTTGGAGACTAAACACTGAACCTCAAGAAATGGAACATATCTGAGACGGAACAAAAGGGACAACTGTCAGTGTCTCTTCAGTGGTTGCTGAGTTAGCTGCTTCCATGAGAGTGAATGCAATTAAGCTGGAGGTAATTGCAGGAGAATGAGCACACTGTATGTGCAACAGAGACAGAAGAGAGTTGGCTATATGATATTTGAATTCATAAATTCAGTTGCTTATATATCTTCAACTATATCTATTATTTTAGTTTAATTTAAATGTTTTACTAAAATAGAATTACCTTATTTCTCACCTCCCCTTTCATTTTCTCCTTCCAACACTTGCCATGCTCCAATTCCTCTAAAATACATGGGCTCCTTTTCTTTCCATTAACTGTTTTACACACACACACACACACACACACACACACACATATTACATGCATATGATGTATAACTATGCAAATGTATAAATACAACTTCCTGAGACCATTCAACGTTTATTGAATATATGTGATTTCAAGGCTGACCACATAGTATTGGTTAGACACCTGAGTTATATAACAATGGATTTCACTGATACTGAATATGGCACCAAAATTCAGAGATATCATGTCTAAAAAGAGAAAAGAGAATTGCACTATAGTTCAATGAGTAAATGGTGAGGAATATAAAAGATAACACCCTCCATCTAAAAGTTGTGTGGGTGGAGAGCGTCATGTTAAGCAAAGTAGACAATAGTCAGAAAGACAAATATCTCACATTTTCCCTGCCAGGCCTAATCTAGATTTAAAGAACAAATAAGCACATGAAAATAGCAGAGGAATTTCTATGAAGAGGACCAACATTAAGGAACAGGGGACATACGAGAGGATAATGCAGGATGAATACAACAAATTGTACTCTGTACACACGTAAAAATATTACAGAAATATTCCTGCAAAAAAGGCCCTTGGTTTAAAGCAATGGATGTATGTGTTAGTTATTTTTCTGCTGCTCTGAAAAACATACGACCAAGACAATTTATAGGAGAACAATTTTATTGGAGCTTATTATTCCAGAGAGATAAGAGTTCAAATTGACTGGGGAAGAACAGGCATGGTGGTCGGCAGGACAGCTGTAATAGCAAGCAGAGTGTCCCCATCTTGAGCTGTAATCACAGAGTAGAGAAGCAACTGGAAATAGTCTCTTAAACCTCACCTTTAGTGACATGATTCCTTTAAGAAGGCCACACCTCCTAAACCTCTACAAATGATGCCAAGCATTCAAATACACAAGCCTATGACAGAGATTTTCTTTCAAAACACCAAAATGTTCTTACAGAGAATCTCAGTTCAATTCCCAGTATCATTTGGCTCCTATACCACTGAAATCCCATCTCCAGGGAACTGGATGCCCTACTCTAGCCTCCATGAGTACCCCACACACATGCAAATGCAAGGACCCATACAGACACACAGGCACAGACAAACATCCACACACACACACACACACACACACATTCTCTCTCTCTCTCTCTCTCTCTCTCTCTCTCTCTCTCTCTCTGTCTCTCTCTCACACACACACACACAAATAAAAATAAAAATAAATATTTAAAATTTCAAGTGAAGCCCATTATTTGTACAACAAATATATACACAGACAAAAGCCATAGTATGGTTTGTAACTAGTAAAAAATGGAGGGGAAAGAAATGGTCCAGCTTGAAATAGTGACCTACATAATGAAGCAGACATGTTACCACTAAGTGAAATAAATATTATTCAAACCAATTATCACTTTCTATACAGGTAGATGACTTTGCCTAACATAATTTAGATATACCTGTGTCAAAGGTTTTTGAAGGACAGTTCTATCTTACATCTTTATATAGAATTCTATGAGCAGGTAAGAATACAAGGGTTAAAGGGGTTTGATTGGGATCTATAGTTTGGCAAACATCCTTGTGAGACATTTGATCCTTTTGTGAGGTATAAAAGCCACATGTGGTTAATAGAGATTCTGTTTTAATGTACCATAAGATGTGCTGGTTTGACTATATTTAGTTGTTAATCTATTTTGAGCCATCAAATTTGAATATTCATTAAAACATGTCAACAAGATAAATTGCAAATAGATAAGAAGTCAATTTGAAGGAGTGTTAATAAACAGCTGACACTGGTTAAAAAAATAACGCAATAAAATATATTAAATTAAGCTTAGCTACAATGCAAATTGTTACTAAGAATTTTAACATTACTTCTCAAGTTACTTCTATGTTCCACAAGTAGCTTCAGAAGTAATGTATGTAATCTTAACTACTTAGGTTTCTATCCTTGCTTGGAATCGGTATTAATATCTACAGTACATGATGCCTTTAGGAAGAATTTTTTATCATTACAGGCTATCTTTATGCAGGAAACACTCAGGTTTATGCCTCTCTATTTGATAATTTAGCGTTGGCAGCAGATGATGTGATTTTGAGTCTATCTACAGTGAATAATCGAATGTCAAAAATGTTTTAAATTAAATTCTGACAAAGATGAAATGGTTTGTGGGGAATCTAAATGTTTGCTGAGCTCTTTGTCTTCCTTTCAAGGCCTCTTAATGATTGCAGGCTTATATTTGCTGTTGCAAAAAGAGTCTGTGTGCCATTTAGGATTCTATGGAGGAGCTCCAGCTCCTTCACATCTGTTCTTCTGTTTTCTTTCAACAGCTTTAGTGTGTTGTTAAGTGCAAAGTAAAGGAGCATCAGTGAAAGCTTCTGGCAGGATGGAATAATTAGTATGAAGTACATTTTATTTCTGTTATGTTAACAGTTAGACATAGAAATCTGGGCTGAGCAGTGACAATAAACTGCTTTTTGTAAAGCAGATTTTGAAATCATAGACCTTTGATATATTAAAAAGTTAAGTAACACGAAAGAAACGTATGCAGTAATCTTGTATGTCATCATCCCATATAACTTCTCCTATAATTAGATTCGGTATAGAGCATAGGGGGTTAAATGAAGGGGAATAAAATGTTTGTTGAGACAGATATTGGTTTAAAAATAAGACATAAATTATTGATTACGATGGAGTTGGGTTTAAATTGCAATTCTATTACTACATGCTTATGTGATCCTAGGCAAGTTATGAAGCAATAAGCATATATTTTCTTCTTCGTAATTTAGGAAATTCATCATGTGTAGTAATTTAACTGATAAATATTTACTGTATTGTATTATATGATAATTTTGATCTCTGCATAGAATATAAAGTAGGAAGCAAAACAGAGTCATCTGTCATGATAGATCATAACTTCTAGTGGATATAAGTATGTGAAATACATTGCATAATAAACAATTAGAGAGTGCATAAAATAAATCATTGAGGTGAATTACTGTGTGTACATCACGTAGTCATACAGAATTATCAGATGGTGCTTATATATAGGACTGTATTCATTCTCATAATTGCAGGCAGGTGGGTAGAAGTAATGGAACAGTAAAGTTTCCCTTTTCCTTTTTAACTGTTGATCTGAATGATCTTGGAATAGAAGCTCAAATTTCTTGTTTATCACAAACCTAGATTTATTGCTTCTGTTAAACTAGAACTTAAATTATAATATATAGGAAGGTTATGGTCTTTTATTTATGAAAACAAATTTTTCATATCTCATATTCTAGTTATAGTTTCCCTGCCCCAAATCCCCCCAGATCCTCCTCCCCTCCCCTCCCTCCCAACTCCATGCCCTTTCTATCTCTCTCTTTAGAAAACAACCAAACAGGAAAACAACAACAAATACATAATTAACAAAAAAGGAGAAATACTAAAAATATACACAAACTTACAAAACCCAATAGTCTTCTTAATTAATGAAATGTAAGGAAAGGTATGCCTGTGACATAAGAAATGTGATTGCAACAGAAATCTCAAATATTTGTAAATAACAAATGTAATTATTCTATTAATTTTACTTTTTGCAGACAAGAATTTTCAAGAAATATGTTTGACTCTTTGTTCTTCATCTGCTTCTATTAAAATCATCTCTCTAGACAGGGCCAGTACCCTCCTCCCAGGCCTAGCCAAGCGACCCTGCATAAGTCCCAGGTTTCAAACAGCCAACTCATGCAATGAGCACAGGACCCGGTCCCACTGCCTGGATGCCTCCCAAACAGTTCAAGACAATCAACTGTCTCACCCATTCAGAGGGCCTGATCCAGTTGGGGGCCCCTCAGCCATTGGTTCATAGTTCATGTGTTTCCATTCATTTGGCTATTTGTCCCTGTACTTTATCCAACCTTGGTCTCAACAATTCTCGCTCATATAGACCCTCCTCTTTCTCGCTAATTGGACTCCTGGAGCTCTTCCCGGGGCCTAGCCGTGGATCTCTGCTTTCAGATCCCTCAGTCATTGGATGGGGTTTCTAGCACGAAGTCTACCATGCTGATCTCAGTCCTTGGGGGAGGCTTTGCCCTGGAGGAGGTGGGAATGGGGGGTGGGCTGGGGGTAAGGGGAGGGGGGCGGGAGGGGGGAGAACAAGGGCTGATATGTAGAACTGAATGGTATTGTAAAATAAAAAAAAATCATCTCTCTAATTCAGTTGAGGCTACTTTCATTGGAAGTGCCTCTGTGATCTTTACCGCAGTATGTTGGGTGTTGGTATATAGAAAATTTACTGATTTTTGTAACTTGATTTTGTTTTTAGCTACTTTGCTGAAATTGTTAATCATTTTTAAAAGTTTTTCTTTGCATCTCTTGTGTGAAATATCACATCATATCTTCCTATTTGTATTCCTTTAATTTACTTCTTTCTTACTTCTCTAGCTAGTACATTGAAGAATATATTGAAAAGAAACTGAGATAGTAGACATCCTTGACTCTATCCTGATTTCAATGGCATGACTTCAACTTTTTGTCCATTGATGATGATATTGGCTGTAGCTTTGTCACATGGATTCTTTCATATGTGGGGATATATAGCCTTCAGTCTTCCTCTAGGACTTTTGTTCATAAAGACATGTTGGAATTTTTTCAAAGACTTTTTATGCGTCTAATGAGATGATCATGTGATTTTTGTCTTTAAGCTCATTTTATGATTTATTACATTTATTTACATGTATATTAAATCATCCTTAGATCTCTGTGATAAAGCCAATTTGATTCTAGTGGATAATCTTGACATGTGCCTATATTCAGTTTGTATTTTATTGAGATAACCCGAATCCAGAGAAAAACGTTCCACATTCTCTTTCATATGTAGATTCTAGTTTTGACACTAGATATGTGTATTCGAATTATAGTAACTAGAGAAGGCAGAAAATTACTAAGCAGTAATGACAGGTCAAGGAAATATGGGTAGAATTCAGATAGTACGAAGGGGAAAGATAAATAAGTCCTAAATAAAGTGAGTCATATAAGGAAATGTCATACTAAACACAGAGGGCATAACTGATACTTTTTATATATATAGTGTGTGTGTGTGTGTGTGTGTGTGTGTGTGTGTGTGTGTGTGTACTGATAGTGAGACAGAGGCAGAAGGAGAGAAAGAGAGTTTAAATGTCATCATCTTATTACAGATTACAAAGCATCTCCTATGTTATATACAGCATTGAATAAAAAGCACAGTGCCATTTATGTGTTACTTACCTTTTTGGAGTTGAATATAACTGGGTTCCCATGAACACACTTCAAATATCACAAGCTCTTGTCATTGTTTCCAGTTACCCTGCAGAACTTGATGGTAAGCCCCTATTTCTGAGAATACCACATACCTGAGACATGAAGAAATTAAGCTGACCTGGAAGTTTCTTTCCTACTCAGAAGCCTTCATAGGTCTGTGAGGTCTTACGCCATCTGTAGGGAGAGAGAAATCATCAAGAGTCTTACCCAACTGTGAACTCTCCAAGCTAAAATATTAACCTACCTGACAAGATATGTCCACTGATACAATTATGGCATGAATGTAATGGGAACAACCTGTAGTTTTCTAATTCAGTGATTCTCAACTTCCTAAAGCTGCAAGCCTTTAACAATTCCTCATGTTGTGATGATCCTCCAATCATAAAATTCTTGTTGTTGCTACTTCATAACTGTAATTTTGCTATTGTTATGAATAGCATTATAAATATCTGTGTTTTCTGATGGTATCAGGCAACCCTGTGAAACAGTCAAGATAATGACCCATATTTTGAGAACCATTGTTCAAATTGAACAAGACAGAAATCTCCACAAGACAGAATTCATGGGTGGAACTATTTACTGTGCCTGAAACACATGGCTGGTGGGACTAGAGAAACAGATACTATTATTCTGATAAATTGACATAGCTCTAGAAAAACTAATTTAAAATAAACAACAATAGACAGTTAATGTGAGTTTCACATGTATTCTGTGCTTGTATTTGTTAGCCTCCAATGTTGTCTCTTCTCAAAAATATTCCTGTGAGGTGGTCAGTCTAAGGAAGACCTAGCCGGAGTTCTAAGGATAGACATTCAGGGTCCATTAAGGACCTATATGGACACAGAATTAGAAGCCACCATTAGGTAGACAGTATGATTAGGGTTCAGATAATGTAGGGTGATGACCTTTAGTATAATAGCTGGATGCAAATAATTTTTCATTAAAAGTCTCATTGAAGCTAGAGCTTCTAAACTGTGAACTCTGATGTTAAAGTTACAGAAGGTATAAAGCTTTATAATCACACCATTAGTGTGGGTGCTTCAACAACACAGATCCATCTATCTATGGCTTTATTATTTTCAGAAAAGTCACAAAATTACAAACAACTGCTAGAGAACATGAAGATAAGCAGCAGGCTTCAGTATGGAAGACAGAAAAAAGGATAGGACAAATTAATGGTAATCTACAGTCATTTTCTATGAGCCATCTGAACTCTTCTTGGGATGTTGCTGTCACAAGGCCACTCTAATGTCTTCATGAACTATGAAATATAAATGACTCAACAAGGTACAAGTGACTCAAAATCAGGAGTATCGATGATTTAAAGGCTGATGCATCACGAAAATACCCATCATGGGTGATGATACATGAAAACTGGATCCCTGGATGTTCCTGAACAATTTGCAAACAGTTCTACTACAGTCAACACTCTACACACCCTTCACTGTTTCTATAGCATTGGTGAAGATCCTTGTAAGTCTTATAACAATAACAAATTCTGGTGTAGATGTGGGAAAAGAGAAACCTTACACACTGTTGTTGAGTATATAAATATATATATATATATATATTTATTTATGATATGATATATGTGATATATATTTATATATAAACAATTTTGTACATTAGCACTGTATTTTCATCATTTTTACCTCTCCACCTCCCTTTCTAACTACATTTGTGTTTCCCCAACTAGCTCTCAATTTTCTGGCCTATTTTTATTTATTATTTTTATAGACATATACATACACATGCGTGTGTACCTGTGTGTGTGTGTGTGTGTGTGTGTGTGTGTGAGAGAGAGAGAGAGAGAGAGAGAGCTGCTAAGCCCATTCAGTGTTTCTTGTATGCATATATGTTAAGAGTTGACCACTAAGAATTGGATAACCTATCAGGGGCTTCATTCATGGAGAAGAACATTTTTTCTTAGAAGTAGTTAATTCTATGTAGTTCTTAATCTAGAGGTAGGTCCTTGTGATATTATCTCTATACACATTAGAGTGCAAATTGGTGTTCTCATTGTTCAGGCCTGTTTAGGTAACAATAATTGTTGATATTGCAGCTTCCTGTCATATATAAAAGACCGTTTCTCACAGCAAATGACCTGGTCCTCTGACTCTTGCAATATTTTTTTAAAATCTTCTTTTCTCCAATATTCCTTGAGCCCTAAGTGTAGTGATTTTGTTATAGAAGTATCAACTTGGGAAGGACATTCTGCAGTTAGTTATTCTTTGCATTTTGAAACAGTTGTAGATTTCTTTTTTTAATGGAAATATTCTTTATTTTATTGGTGAAGAGTTCAGTCTAATTTTCTTTTTTTAAATAATTTTTTATTATTAAGAAATTTTCTGTTCATTTTAAATACCAACCACAGGTGCCTCTCTCCTCCCTCCTCCAGGCTCCCAGCCTTCCCCCCAACCCGTCCCCCATTCTCACCTTCCCCAAGGAAAGGACTCCCATAGGGAGTCAACAGAGCCTGGTATATACAGTTGAGGCAGGTCCAAGTCGCTCCCCTTGAACCAAGGCTGTGTAAGGTGTCCCACCATAGGCACTGGGCTCCAAAATGCCCACTCATGCACCAGGGATGGATCCTGATCCCCACTGCAAAGGACCCCTTAAGTAGGTCAAACTAAACAACTGTCTCACCTATGCAGAGGGCCTAGTTGTAGATTTCTATGAGGATCTATATTGTACAAAGAAGGTTCTTTGATGAGAGATGAGAATTACACTAATATGTTCATATAAACATAAGTCTTTAGTATGCATTTTGGGATTACACTGGTTTAGGAAAGTGACAACTATAGGTTTTTAGGGCTTATGACATTATCAACCACAGGTAAATGGCTAGGCTTACAATACCAGGCATGAATCCCTTTTTACTGAGTGGGCCTTAAGTTAAATTAGACAACTATTGGTTACCCTCAAGATGATCATGTGATTATTGCACTATTGTGTGTATTTTGACAGACCAGTAGTTGTAGATTTTGGGCTTTACAGCTGGGTAGGACTATTATTTTTCTCACTTTGCAGCTTGCATGACACCTGCAGATACCATGGAAAATGATAAATGTTATTCTTTTTAACATTCTAAAAATGACATAGCATTTTAAAATTTAAAAAGTAAGCTAAAAGTATATCTACCATATGGATTAACTATACCTTGGCATATATCCCAACAACTCAATATTCCCTACAAAAATACGTCATCAATCATGTTCACTCCTATTCTAATCTCAATAATGTAGGGCTAGAAACCACTGAAATAGTCTTTAACA
>CABHPH010136609.1:3121-17969 GCA_902168325.1 Peromyscus nudipes | reverse complement strand
CCAAGCTGAGAGGCAGGGGTTCTACCCTGGTCTGTCTGAAGGCCAAGGCCAAGGCACTGATGCTAGGTCCTTGCTCTGTAACATCCCCATACCCCGCTTCTCTTGCCCCACAAAAGGAAAATGACTAATTAGCAAAGCAGTCACTAGCACCTACTTCAGTTTTAGGCTGCTCCGACTTGCAGCCCAGCTCTGGCGCTCTCTGGCTGCGCTGCTTTTGCAAGTTCCTTTGTATCTCTGAGTCAGTTTCCTCCTATGTAAATGAAGACAACAAGACCTATCCCGGAAGGCTGTTGTGAATGAAACATGACATGATCCATACAAAGCAGCTAGAACCGCACTCGGTAAGAGAGCAAAGGTGCTCTGGGATCATGCTACCTATGAACTTCCACAGGAGGAAAGGCTGGCTTAGAAACTGAGCCTTCCCAACCCGGGCCACTTCCCTCCAAGTCTAAGATGTGAGATGCACAGATGGTGCAGCTTTGAGCAAGCTCCTTCTCCTCTCTAGTCCTCAGACAACTCCACTTGCAGATGGGATGCTGACAGCCACCTGCTTGGTCATTCAGGATTCTGTGAATGAAGCTGCTAAAGGTTCCGGTACTCAAGGCTACTCTACTCCAAAGATCCTCAGCTCGAATCACAGCCAGAGGAACAAGGTCAGGATGGACCTTTAACACAGTGGCAGCTGGAGCATGGGATTTTGTAACCCTGCTTCAAGTGGGCACAGAGTGATAAGAGTCACTGTTACATGTACACACACACACACACACACACACTTAACCACCTTCTTCATGCCCAGCAATTCTTAGGAAGCAAGTACTCAATCAAAGCAGGTAGCAGGTGCTCCTCCAGGCCGCCTGCTGGACCGGTGGTGTTATATCACTTGGGGGCAAGACTATAGGATCTCAGCCCCAGCCAAACCTCCTCAGTCACAGCCTGCAGTTAAAGCTCACAACACAAGTGTGTGGATCTGAGTTCAAATCCACAGAGCCCCCATGAAAGCCAGGCCTGGTAACTCACGTCTGCAATCCCCATGACTCCTCTTGTGAAATGTGAGGCAGAGACAGGAGAATCCCTGGAAACTCCTGGTGTTCCAGAGGTGAACAACAAAGAGATCCTATCTCAAAGGTGCTGGAGGGTGAAAACCGACACCCAAGGTTGGTCTCTGATCTCCACCCGTACGCCTGCACACACATACACACATACAGAACAAAACAAAAAGCCCTGGAAAGTGTCGTGGGCTCGGCTCCCCTTGAAGTTGTTCAAGTCCCAGGTCTTGGGAAACCTAATAACCTAGCAAAGGCCCCTGGCTCAGGTGAGATGCCCTCTCATCCCCAAGGCTTTTACAGAGCTCACCCAGGACAGACAGGGGCATGGAATGTCTGGCTTTTATGTGTTGTTTTCTTATCCCAAATATCCCTGGAACTAAAAAATATCCTCCTGTCTCAGCCTTCCAAATACCAAGAATTACAGGTGTACACATCATGGTGCCTGGCTTAGGAGCTGGGATTTTGAAGCCAGCCCTCAATGTAGGTCTTCTCCCAGCTTGGCTACATCCTAGCTAAGCTCTCTGCACATGTTTCCCCATCTGTACATGGAGATGGCACTGGCTACCTCGTAAGGTCATTGCCAGGATGGACTGGCTGTGTGCCGTTATGCTGTGTAGGCTGGGCCCTCAGTAAACTTCAGCTGGTGACACTCAGCTACACAGGTTGGCCAGACTCTGATCACAGCGGCTCCTTCCCATTTCTGCCAGCTACAGCGGCATTCCTCCCCCACCATGACATGAGACGTGTCACACCTCAGACGTGGCAGTCAACACGCTACCTTCCTGCTCCAGCATTGCCTTCTAACATAGATACTGGTGCTAGTAGATCTAGTAATGAAGTCCTTTTCTCCAGGCCGAGGAGAAAATGACCTGCCACCATGAACCAGGTGACAATACCAGGGATGGCAATATATTGGTACTCCCCACAGAGCTGTCACAAAAGGGTAGGTGCTACCCTTGTGTGACCTGTCGTCATTCATCTTTAGCTTCCATCACTCCCATTAGGAGAGGTGGTTCCCCTGACCAAGGGTGGAGAGAATTCAGACCATCGAGAGGAAAAGAAAGAAAGGCCTTCGGCGGCGGCAAGGGGCATTAACTATGGTGAGGGGCACCAAACAAGATGTGCAGGAGGCGTGAGTTGGGCAAGAAGACTTGCCCTGCCCTTCTGGCCTCTAGCTTCTGACAGGAGGGGCAGAATGAGTTCTCTATGGTAAGAGCAGGCCCACCTGCCCTTCCTCCCTGCCCCTCCAGACACACGTATGTTGCACGCATACACACTGGATTCTTACCAACGCCTTTGCGATGTCCGCCATCACCACTCAACATCTGTTTCTTGGACAGTCTGAGGCTGACTGTCTCTGATTCCTCCCCCTGAGTCCTCAGTCCTACACTCTGTTGACCTATTCAATCTGCCTGGTTGACTGCTGGGTCTAGTGCCTCGCTGGACAGAATCTGTAAAGGTTGCAAACCTGGCCTTAAGGACATGGACTCTCCCCAACTCTCATTGTTTCCAAGAAGCCACAGCTTGTGGGCAGAGAGACAAGGGGTTCTCCATTGGGGCCAAGGGCCATGACCTGACCCCAGACAAACCCACTGTGGCCAAAGGCCCAGGGTGCATAAGAATTCCTCCCCAGCGCCCTGCTGCCTCGCTCCCCTTTCTGGCTTGGATCACAGATTTTTCCCACGGGTGCATCCACAAACCTAAGTTACCTGGTGCCAACAAAGCAATCATAACACTGAAGTATAAAGCCCTTCACCGAACATTTAACAGCGAGAGACCCTGGGCCCCATTCTACTGATATTCAGACATCAGGACCCCGCCCAGGGACACACAGCTACACAGCCCCACCCACTGGGCGCCCATTTGGCAGACAGCGAGGCTGAGACCCAAAGTGGACGCGGCGTGGGCAGCAGCCGAACCCGAAGACCAGCTAGAGGCACCTCCAGGTTCTGGACGCTCCCTGCCACATCGTCCCTCACTCGACATCCCGGAAGCAAGTCCAGGCCTGGGCCGAGGGGAGAAGCCAGCAGGAGTCCTCCTATGCATCTAGGATGAAGACTCCCAGGGTTGGGCCCGGCTAAGCCCTGGGGCAAGCCCGGGGGCAGAAGCCGGGCGACAGTGCCCCTCCGCGCTCACTTTGGGCTTGTTGAAAGCGGGCGTCTGGGCCATGGTGCCGAGTGTGCACCCCGACGCTGATCCCTCTGCTGAAGCTCTTTGGGCCGGCGTTGGCTCGGTGGCAGGGTCGCGTCCCGAGGGCTCTCAGAGAAGGCAGACTGCCGCGCTCTTTTTTACCGGGCTGCCCTGGTCGGTCCTGCCCACTCCCCGCCCACTCCCCGCCCACACCGGAGACGCCGCCTGCCAGGGCTCGGGGCCCGCCCTTGGCCGGCCTGCAGCCCTGGCGCCCATTTCCCGGAGTGCTGGACCCCAGACCTTCCCGGCGGCTACACTCTGGAAAACAGCCAGGTGAGCCCCCAGAAGGCGTGACCCCAGTGTCCCCGCCAAACTCTGGCCTCTTTCCGGCCCCTTCTGCACACCGAGGCTTTCACTATTGCCTGGGTGCCTACTGTGTGCAGGCCAGAGCTGGAAGCACGGAGCCCCGGAGATTAATGGGGCTGGATTCTGCGGGATAGACCCACTTGTTGCAGAATCCCAAGACGGAAGTGTGTAATTAGGGAGATTTAGCGGAGTCAATGACAGCTGGAGCTCACCAGGTGAGGGCTGGTGGGAGGCAGAGGACATTCGTTATGTGTGTGAGAGACTCCTGGAAACTCAAACTGATAGGACACCAGGGTTCATCTCTCCCCGGGCAGTCAGGCTGGAGTCAGGATGCTCACCTCGACTCTGTGGGGAAATACCCCGCACTCTCTGCTCCACAAAGTATTATGTGAGTTTCAGCAGCAAAGCACAGCAGGTGTACTCAGACACAATACTGAATGGAGACAGAAAGAATAAGCAGAAGAAAACTCCATAGACTCTGGTCAACCTTTAGAACATATAAAAACAACACCCAAAATATGCATGTTTAGCTCTATACACCAGTGAGGAGGATTGTAAAGCAAGGGAAAATACACTTAAGTCTAGGCACTGTGTCCCGGGGTGGGACAGGATAAATCTGTGGGAGGACTGGGGCACATGGACACGTCAGAACTAGGCGAGATACAATTTCCTCTTTTCGTCTGTAAATAAACCGACCTATAAATCAGAGGGGAAAGTGGAGGTAGGAGAGTGGAGGGCTGAGGCCAGCAGGCGAGGCGGAAGCTAAATCATATTATGTGCCCCAGTGAGGCTTGGCCCTTCCCATGAGTCTGCTGCGAAGTAAGTGGAGGTTTGTCAACGGTTTCAGGACAGCATCTGCCTTTATTTGGAAAAATCCTCCAGAGGCGTCTAGAAACTTAGCCAGGTTGACATCCCAGGTGAGCTGGTTAGAAACATACTCTTGGCTGAGGGCAAGGGGGCGCTGTATTCTAGCAAGAGCCTTAAACAACTTGTGTGCACCTTGAGGTGGAGACACCGGGGCACCCTGACATGAGAGCACAGCATGAGAGGGGCTCCGGGGAAGGATCCAGGTGAGAGACAGTGGGGACAGATGATGGATTCTGCATGTAAGCTGCAGAATCCGAATTTGGGATTGGGTTGCATGTGGGAGTGAGGGAGAGGGTAGATTGGATCAAAACAGTCTTTCTAAGACAGAGATGGTAATACATGCCTGTGACCTTAGTTACAGGGAGCTGAGGCAGGAGGATGTTGGGGTATTATTGAGATTATTGAGATTCTGTCTCAAAAAAGAAAAACTCCTAACACATTGTAGGAGATTTTTTTTTTTTTTTGTTACTTTGGATACATGACACCACCACCATATGCGGGCACACCCTCGGTGGCCAGTGTCGTGGAAGCGCTTTATAAACACCATTCGGTCCATTCTGTCCCACACCCTGTGAAGCAGGAACCATTATCAGTCTACGGATGAAGTCACCGAGGCTGCAAGAAGACCCTGCCCACTGGGCTCCAGGAAGATTAGTGCATTGCAGGGACAGCTGGTGCTTGAAGTTGATTCTGACTCTGTATCTGGGTTGTGCCAGCCAAGTCCTTCTCCAAAGTCAGTCCAGCATATTAGAGAAAGCTGGGGCCGTGCAAATGACTCGCTTTCCACCAAAGGTGACAACTCTTTGCTGATCCTGTCTTTGTCTGATGGAGTCTAGGTCCTGGCTTCTTGCCCTGGGAGGGCCTGAAGGACTTTCTGGTAGAAAGGACATGGCCAAGGAGGCAAAGGTCTTTCTTATCTGGAGGGGTTCGGGGCTCTTTTGACTTCCACTGGGGCCTCTGGGTTTTTCTCTCTGGGAACTTGAGCCACCAGAAGAAACTGTCATGGTGAAAAGTTCATGTTCAGCTAGTCCGGTTGGCTGTTGAGCCAAGCCCCACTGTCATCCACCCCTAATCCCACCATCTGAGGTACAGCAAAGCCACTCCTTCAGCCGACTAGCTGACTCCAGCCAGTGCCCTGTGGAGCCTAGCCATGTTCCTTACTCTCAAAGCTATAGCAGGTGTTTCTCATTGGCTACCGTGTTTGGGGGCAGGTACTTCTACCCGCCACAGCCCTCCAGCTTCTGTACCTCACTGTGCTCCATCCTGACCAGACCTAGCAAAGTTTCTAGATCCCAGACTGTTGAAATTCTGCTCTCTAGGCAGGACCAAACTTCCAGGAAATAGCTGAGTTTTGGTTACAAGCCTTTGATTGTCCTCGCCGCTGGGTACACAAACCGCCCTTCTGCCAAAGCAGCCTTATGGTGTGCACACCACCATGGACTCTTGCCCGTGGCATAGGCAGAGAGGCAGACGGTGACAGGCTGGAGAAGCCAGGATGCTTATTCCCTCTGCTTCCCGAGTCATCAAAGAGAACTGTCTTTCTGGCAAGGCCATAACTTCTGGCAGGCTTCCACGCCCTCCCCCCCACTCCCCCGCAGCTCCCCTCTTGCCCCTGTCTCTAAGACAATGACCCCAAGAACTGTACCATGTGTGGCTGCTCTCCCTGAGCTATGCTCCTGGTATTAGGGTTTTCCTAGACGTAGCTCCGGAGACAAAGTTTGGGGTTTATTGAAGAGATCTAAGGAAGCACCGTAAGGGGAATGTAGAAAAAAGACAGGGCAGTGAGAGAACGCGGTAGCAGGTAGGTGACCAGCCTGAGCTCTAGACTCAACCTCTGGCAGATGGTAGGCTATGCAGTTAATCCAACTGGGGGCCCAGGGAGGGAGGGGCTTAACCACACACTCTCCTCCATTATCAGGTGTGCTTGTGTGTATATTTTGCAGTACTGAGGACCAAACCCACCTTCTTGAGTGGCAGGCAAGCGCTGTTTCCCCCCCCCCCCGCCCCATCTCCTCTGGTATTATTTGAACCTCTTCCCCATTAACTTCTTGGTACCCATAGTTCAACATAACCAGCTAAGTGTGCTTCAGTGGCTGCGGGACCTGCAGCAGAGAGACAGACATGGGGACATCCAGGTGTCATCGGGAAGTAGTTTTCACCATGTAGAGGGATGTCCAGGTTACCTGGGCAGCACATAGGCATAGCCCACACCTTTGTAGTGGGTCCGTCTATTAAACTTTCCTCCATTACTCTCTTTGAGGGTGTCATCTGGTCCCTGCCTTGAGCTTCTCCGTACAACACACATCAGGCAGGAGCTGGAGGAGGAATGGAGAGAGAGGCCGTCCCCTAAATGCATTCTGCACACAGCACACTGCTTGTACTGAGATAGGTTCTCAAGCATACAGGAACTCTGGCTCTCCTAGCCTTCCTGCCAAACTAAGCTCAAGTCTAACCCCAGCCAGAGCGGAGTGCTCATGCCAGTATTGCTAGTGCTTGGGAGGTGGAAGCAGGATTGTCACAAGATTAAGACCAGTTTGGGCTACAGAGTGAAACTGTGTCTCAATATATGTAAATCCAATTCAAGCTAATAAATTGCATTATGGGGACTGCTTAGAAGTAATCTCTCCAGCTTTGCCAAGAGAGGCTTTGGTAATAACATCGCTGATGCCACAGCGAACAGCTCATGTAACAAAGTTGGTGTGGGGGTGGGGTGCAGTGGGGGTGCTTCACTTTAAAAACAACTACAATCTGCCGGGCCTGGCTTTTAATCCCAGCACTCAGCAGAGGCAAGCAAATCTCTCTTCAGTTCAAGACCAGTCTAGTCTATATAGTGAGTTCCAGGACAATAAGAGCTGTCTAGAGATCCTGTCTCAAACACTAAAACATTAAAAAAAGAAAGAAAAGAAAAAAACCTACAATTTTTCAACAGTAATTACTGTAGCAAAGAGGATGTAACAAATACTGATGCCTGATCCCTGAGTTAGCTCACTTCTTCAATACTTCTGGGTGGGTGGTCCCCTCCAGTCCTACTAAATCTGCAACACTGGGGTATCAAGGTCATGTTTACTCCAGCCAGTTAGAAAAGGAAGTTCGAGGTAGCCAGGCTCAGAAGGAGCACATTTAATTCATTGTAGTAGAGTACAGGTGGATTGTGTGAAGAAGGAATGTGGTGGTAGATGCCTGTAATTCCAGCACTTGGGAAGTGGAAGCAGAAGAATTGGGTCATCTTTAGCTATCTAGTGAGTTTGAGGCCAGCCTGGGCTACATGAGGCTTTTTCTTAAAAGAAAGAATGAAAGAAAAAAAGAAAGAAAGAAAGAAAGAAAGAAAAGGGAAAAAAGAAAGAAAGAAAGAAAAGGAAAAGAAAAAGAAAGAAAAGGAATAAAAGAAAAGAAAATGTTCCATGAGAAGAATGAAATCATATCATTAGAAGGAAAATAGATAAGACCAGAGATCACCATGTTAAATTAAATAAATCAATTTAAAAGGAAAAGGAAGTCACATTTTCTCTCAAGTGCAGAATATGGAGGAAGAATTATCAGGAAGGAAGCTACTGGTGAGAAGGTCAGGAGAAGGAGAAATGAGGAGGTAACAGGGTGACTATGACCAGAGCACATTACACGTTCCCATTATCTGTATGATTAATGTACACGAAGTAAAGAAGAAAGTCCTATGACTTTGATGGCCAGTGGCTGGGTTCATTTTCTCTCCAGATCTCCAGGCCGAGGCCAGGATCCGAGAAGAGTAAGCTTGCGTGTTGTGGGGTGTGTGATGGAGTGTCAGGGGAATCTCTGGTCTTGTGATGCACCTGGGATAGAGGGGAGCTGCATCTGAGCAGGGCCTTGGTGCACAGTCAGGTTGATGGCTGCAAATGAGGATTTCCAGGTACCAATGTCAGTCCCCTGCATCTCCTAACTTCTTACACGATGCATCCCAATGATACCCACTGTTTACTGAGCACTCGTTTATTGGTTAAAATATTAAGGCAACTCCATGTAGTTAAAAGGGAGGTTTATTTTGTGGGGTAACTTACAAGTGAAGGGATAGGTTACAGGGTCTGGGAAAGGTGTAGCACAGTCTGGCGGTGTTCTCTGGAGAACTCTGCTGGGTCTACCTCCAGCGTCCAGGGTCCAGGAACCAAGAGAGCCAGCCCATCTGGATCTTGGGTCTTCAGGGGTCCTCTCTCAGCTCCACCTTGTAGGCGTGACAGTTATCAAAGCCTCAATGGGGGTGGTACTTCCAGATCAAAGCTGGAACAGCTACCCACTACACTTGTTATGTACCATCTCATGTGTGATATCATCTAGTCCTCCTAGCAGCCCTGCAGTCCCAAGGGCCAAGGACCACAATCAGACCCTCATTTGGGGAGGAGCCAAAGCTCAACGCTGGCTGCTGGTGAGAGATGCACCATGGTTGAGTGTGAACATGCTAGGCAGTGTGCTTGAGGGAAAGCAGGTGGGGCTGGGCAAGAGGCAGAAACCCAGGGTTTGCATCCTGGCTCTGTTCTGATGCCAGGTGACTGAGGAGTGTGGCCTCCTCACTTGCTCAATATAGCTTCCCAGGCTGACTCTGTGCCAGACTTTGGGAATATAGGGGATTTCTCATTCTGCTTATTTGTAATTCTTCAGATAATCTGTCCCCTCCTAATATGACACATCAATGGTCGTTAAGCTTATCTTCTTCCCCTGTGAGGCTGAGCACACGTCCAGGAGTCTCAGGGTTACAGAGTCAATGCTGACAGAGCAGTTACAGAGTACAGATGGTCAAAACTCATGACGGCCTATGACTTGCAGCCTCAGACAAGCCCCAAGCCCCTGTTTCCTCCTCTGTATAGTGGAGATGACGACACAGATTCTCTAACTCATGGAATAAGCCAGGGTCGTCCCTAGTTCAGGGCCAGTGTGTGGACGTATTTGGCTCATAGTCTGAGCCATAGGCAAATCTCATTCTTGGACCAAGGAGAATATCCTTATTTGATAAGGAACCATCACATGGATGTAGCAGATGCCACATCTAAATGCTCATTGTGATGATACATGCTTATAATCCCGGCATTCCAAAGGTTGAGGCAGGAGCACCAGAAGTTCAAGGTCATCCTCAGCTATATAGTGAATTAGAGGCTAGCCTGAGCTGCATGAGACCCTGTCATGAGTAAACAAAGAAACAGAATACTGCTGTGCTGAAATACTGGCCTGGCAACCAGATCCTCCAGGCATCAAAGAGGATCCAGAATCCTGGACTTCAAAGTTTAAGATCTATTCAAGGGCTGGGAATGTAGTTCAGTTGGTACAGTTCTCATGTAGAATCACAAGGTCCTGGGTTCAGTCTCCATCACTGGATAAGCCAGGTATGGTGGCACATGCCTGTAACCGTAGCACCCAGACAATGGAGGCAGGAGGGTCAGGAATTCAGGGTCATCATTGGTTCCATAGTAAGCCTGAGGTCAGCCTGGGTACATGAGACACTGATCCAAATAAACTAACAAAAATACAACAACAAAACTCACCAAGAATAATAAGAGAAAACATAGTCGAGTGTTTTCTGATTTTTAAAACTTTGTAGGAGCTAAAGAAAACATCTGTGCTTCACATCTGCCCCTGGATGTGTGAACTCCATACAGCCCAGTCCCTGCTGGCTGATCTCCCAGGATCTGAGTGGGAAGAGAGCCTGGGAGAAGATGGACCTCACCTCAGGTTACAAAATAGGATTAGCTTCTTTTCACAGCAGAAAATCCCCAAATGATAGTGGTTACAACAGGACACTTTTCTCTTCCTCTGTCGTGTGAAATCCAGAGGCAGGCCACAGAGGTCATGACTCTGTGAGAACAGCTCAGCCTATTTCTGCTCTGTTACCCCCAGTGTGAAGCCCTCATGCTCAGTGTCTCCTGCAGCTGCTCAGGCCCTGACCCATCTCATCAGCAGTTCTATGATCAGAGCAGAAGAAGAAAGGAGCCAGTAATGCCTTCCTCTTAAAGAGTCAGTTCTCCAAATCTCTTTACAGTTTTCACTTATGATGTCATATGACCACACTGAACTGCAAAGGAACCTGGGAAGTGTTTTGCATTTTAGTTGGAAAACAAGCCTCTCAGATAAAAAGGAAGGCCCTGTTAATAAAGGAGAGGATAATGGGGACCCAGCTTGGTGGTAGAGTGCTTGCTTAGCACAGGCATGGCCCTGGGTCCCATCCCGAGCAATCTAGAAAACTGACCAAGAGGATGTTACACAGTGGGAGGAAACAAACCCCTTCTGTCCCATCAAATGGCCTGATGCATTGAGGAGGGTAGGAAGAAAGTGTGGCAGCAGGAAGCCAGATACTGGTGTCCATGTGACTTCTCTCATTCTGTGTCTTTGAGTCTCTTGGTAACTAAGAAGAAAAAATAAGAGGACAAGCCAGGAAGAGGGCATTGGTGGGAACGACTCATCAAGGAAATGGGGAGAGGCATACTCCTGAGCCCTTAGGAGCATGTGATGGGGTCTCCTATCATGGGAAAGGTCTCATTTTGTCTGTGCCTACTGTGAAAAGAGCCCTGGTTGACCAGTTGCTCCTCAGAGCAATAGTCAACCATCCCTTCAAATGGCAGTCTGTCCTCCACCTCTGGGTATTCAGGGGAGCCAGGTTCCTCCAACTCCTGAGCCTTTGGGGAGCTCAGCAAGTCTGTCTCTGTGGCTCCCTGGAGCATCTTGGTCTCAGGCCCTGGGTTTCTTGTCCACATCCATCCATCATTGGTCCTATAGCATCCACAGTTTAGTTGATTCTTCCTGTCTGCTGTTATTACCTCACAGGGTGTCATTGTCCCAGTCAGTGGATGTATGTGTTGTGTGTGTGTCCTTGTCATTCTCTCAGAATCACAGAGAATGGTGACATTAGGTAAGTGATGGCAGTCGGCCACAGCTAGCCAGTATGTGGCTTATGCTCTTGCCTGGGGAAACCTCAAGGCTCAAGGACATTCTATGGTGTTCTCAGCCTGGCTGCCCCTTCCTTATTTAGCTCTGGAAGCCCTTGGTGCCTCAGAATTTTCTTTGTCTCTGCACCTGAGCAGAGCTGCATCTCAGCTCTGGCCTGTACCCCTGCTAAGGGGCAGGACCTAACTATTCTTCCTTGAACCTGAACGGGATTGGGCAGGCCCTAAGCTGCTGGATATGAGTTCCTGGCCTAGTTCACTCCTTAGATGTCAGTTTGATCTTTGGTGAACTCAAAGGTGGGGCTGAGAATGTTATTTCTAAATTGGAATGCTGGAATGCTGGAGTTGATCTCCTTCTAGAGGTGTGTTCCCACTGGAGTATGGATGAAGTCCAGTGTCAGTCCCCTGGGGAGTGGGGTTGGGGATCTGCAAGAGCATCGCCTGTCTGTGAGAAGTCCTTAAGAGCCAGGGGTGATGGTATACACTCACAGCACATGGGAGACTAAGACAGGGGGATCATGAGTTTGAGGGAATCCTGAGTTGCATAGCAAGAGTCTGTCTCGAAAAATTAAAACTTGCAGACTGTGGTACAGATAGCATGTGTCTTCAGACCCCAGAAGCCCCCAGTGGCCTTCTGTGATTCTTATGGGAAGAGGTAAAGAAATAGGTGGGCAGCCTTCCCAGACTAGGGAGTTTCCTGAGGTGCAGGGCTTTCAATGCTAAAACCAAAGTGGTGCCATGGAAAACCAGAACTGCTGGTGACCACCAGAATGTTCCTGAGGTGCCATCTTGGGGGTGGCCATGTGGCTTAAAAGCTTACTCTCTGGGGCTTAGGGAGATGACTGATGACTTAGTTGATGAAGTGCCTTCTGTATAATCATGAAGACCCGAGTTCAATTCCCAGAACCCACATCAAATTGTGCCTGCAATCCCAGCACTGGGGAGGCAGAGACAGGAGGATCCCTGGCAAATCCTTGTTTGCCAGCTCGTCTGGCCCAGTTCAGGAGCTTCAGATTCCAGGAGAGATTGTCTCAAAAACTAAGGTAGAGTGTGATTGAAGATGTCCAACATTCACCTCTGTCCTTCACATGCTCATACACACTCCCTTCCTCACACAGAGGCACACACACATAAGCATACACACATACATGAGCACACACTGAGACATACGCAAGCATACACACAAGCATACGCAAACACACACACACACACACACACACAATGCTTACTATCTGCGGTCACACACATCTCCCGACCCCATGTCACCTACATTTTTATAACAAATGCTGGAGATGTCCAGAGTGGGCTCTGGAATCAGGGTGCCAGGTCCAGTCCTCAGCTCTAGCCATCTCCACCTCTGTCTCTTCAGACACGTCATTTCGATTCACTTCTGCCCCATTTTCCTCATCTACAGAATATGTGTATAATCCAAGTTCCACGTCAACGGGTGACTGTAAGGATTAAGTGACTCAGTGGATGCAAGTCCCTTCCAATGCTGTCTGTCATCCAGCCAGAGGACCACACCCTTTATCTATGGAAATACGAAGAAAACTATCTGCATTTCCCAGCAGGCCTAGTAGCTAGAAGTCTTGGGATAGTGGACACAGCCTCCCGGATTCTAAAGTCTGATTATATAATTCATCTGGACCTTGAGCCGTTTCAGCCTAGTTCCTTGTAGACATGCTGACTATATCAGACTATGAATAATTAGGAGAATATCTCGTTCTCACTTATCACTAGAACTACTTGGAACGTGTAAGTGAGCTATGACTAGTCTGTTCTTGTTGATCAAAGCAATAAACAAACAACCAGGGCAAACCCTTATTGTGTTCTCTTTTCTTTGGTAAGAATAGACCTTAGCTGGGCCGTGGTGGCGCACGCCTTTAATCCCAGCACTCGGAGGCAGAGGCAGGGGGTCTCTGAGTTTGAGGCCAGTCTGGTCTACAGACTGAGTTTCAGGACAGCCAGGGCTTCACAGAGAAACCCTTTCTCGAGAAAAAAAAAAAAAAAAAAAAATAGATCCCTTTTGCCTCTTGGAGCATTTAGTGTGAGAAACAAGAATGTGTGTTTTCACAAGTGACCATCCTCATTGTTGGTACAAAGACCTCTACGAGGCCTCTCCTCTCCTCCCCTCCCCTCTCCTCCTCTCCCCTCCCCTGCCCTCCTCTCCCCTCCCCTTGACAGAGATTGGCTACATAAGGCAGCTTGGCTTGGACCAGAAGTACCTCCTGCCGTGGTTTTCCGAGTGTAGGGATACCAGAGAAGGTAGCTCTGACTCTTGCACAATCCTGTAAGAGTATGTTTTAGGGTGAGATTTTTGATAACCACAGAGAGACTGATTTTGGTGGTCCACTCTAGACCTGGTACTTGGTACCAGCCTTGAACTCTGCATTTCCTAACTTCAAGGAAGCAGCCATATTATTTTCCCGTCACTATGACAAACACCTAGGCTATTCAACTATTTGGAACAAAAGGATTTGGGTTTTTTTCGTTTGATGTTGTTGGCTCACAGTTTTGGAGGTGTGGGGCCTGTGGCACACATCATGGTGACCAGGAAACAGGAGGAGCAAGAGGGAGCTAGGCTCTCTATCTCCTGCAAGGACACAACTCCAGCAACCCACCTGAAGACGTCTCATGAATCCCACCTCCTAAAGCAGAGGTTCTCAGCCTATGGATTGAGACCCATTTGGGATCACCTATCAGATATTTACATTACAATTCATAACAGTAGCAAAAGTTACAGCTATGAAGTAGTGATGAAATAATTTTATGCTTGGGGGGGTCACCACAACATAAGGAACTGTGTTAAGGGGTCGCAGCGTCAGGAAGGCTGAGAATCGCTGTTGAAGCCTCTATGGACCTCAGTAGTGCCACCCTGGGGAGCAAGTCTTTGCCTCAGGTGACTAAAGCTGGACTGAGTTTGCCCTGAGATGCAGACCTCCCAGATGCTTTGGAGGAAGTCAGAATATTTTTACTGTTGTTGGGCTTTCTCCAGAGGAAGGGAGGGGAGCTGAGTTCTGCCACTGTCACTGAAGGGGGTTGGGCACTGCTGTCTTCCCCTAGAATTAGAATGATTTAAAAGCCAGGCTGCTCTTAAAGCAAGCCAGCCAGCAAGCAAACAACAGAACAGCAGAGGGCCTTTTAGTCTAAATTTTCTTTAGTGTGTGTGTGTGTGTGTGTGTGTGTGTGTGTGTGTGTGTGTGTGGTGTGTGTGGTGTGTGTGGTGTGTATGAGTGCCTCAGCACGAGTGTGTGGATCAGAGTCTCATTAATAAAAGAATTTAGAATAGATTCAAAAGAAAGCCCCAGAACAATTTGATTGGAGCCTGAAAGAAAAACAGTGCAGGTCAAATTAAAATCCTAGCAGCCATCGGGGAGATGGAGGAAAACTTATGTCTGCTAAGTTAGGCATGGACTAGATATAGATAGATTATTTAAAAAGGAAAAGGTAGGGGCCAGGCGGTGGTGGCGCACGCCTTTAATCCCAGCACTCAGGAGGCAGAGCCAGGTGGATCTCTGTGAGTTCAAGGCCAGCCTGGTC
>CABHPH010136608.1:38787-62400 GCA_902168325.1 Peromyscus nudipes | reverse complement strand
TGTGTGTGTGTGTGTGTGTGTGTGTGTGTGTGTGTGTGTGTGTGTGTGTATGCAGGTGGAGACCTAAGACTGACATCACATGGCTTTCTCACTCAGTGTCCACCCTATCCCCTGAGGCAGGGTCTCTCACTGAATCAGAAGTTTGCCTTTGCAGCTAGTCTGGCAAGCCAACTTGCTCCAGAGATGTCTTGTCTCAAGGAAGCTGGGATAAAAGGCAGGCCACCAAACCCCCTGGCTTTTATATGGATTCTGGGCATGGAAACACCTTAACACAGGGTATTAAAAGTAACCTCTCCATCCTCTTACCTTGTTAAATACATTTGCTTTGACTTCTTGTTCCTATTGACCTATACTTCGAGCAACATTCCTGTGCCCATACAGTTAGCTGTTCCATTTGTTAGAACTTTTTTTTAAGATGGTGTCCTGGTTCGCTCTGGTCAGCTTCACACAACTGGACCCACGTGGGAATGGGGCCCTCACGTGAGAACTTGCCCCTCATCAAATTGGCCTGGAGGTATGTCCATGGAGCATTTTCCTGAAGTGATTGAGGAGGGAGGTTCAGCCCACTGTGGGTGGTGACAGCCCCGGGAGGGTGGTCCTGGGTTATATAAGAAAGCAAGCTGCACAAGACACAGGAAGAAGCCAGTAAGCAGCATTTTCCCTGGTCTCTACTTCAGTACCTGCTTCCAGGTTCCTGTCTTGAGCTCTTACGGAGGCTTCCCTCAATGGTGGACTAGAAAGTATAAGCAGAAGTAACACCCCCCTCCCCCCCCCCCCGTTGTTTCTGGTTGGTGTCTTATCACAGCAACGAGAAGTGAACTAATACAGACGGGGGCTCGCCATGTTGCCAGGCTAGCCGTAGAACCACGGCTTCGGTGATCTACAGCTGTGTGCCTTGGGCCTGGCTCCACCTACCCTAAGTTCAGATGCGATCCAGAGAGCTAGCCCTTCAGAGGGTTCCTGTGCCATAGTTTCAATTTCTCAGATGGACTCCAGTGTTGTTTTAAGCAAGTCTTTGGAGGCTTTTCATTAGAATGCCATGACACACACGAGTATGTGTGTTAATTTTGTAAAGAACTGATATGTTTGTATGCTTCATTCTTCTGTGAAGAAAAACATGTTCTCTTCATTCATTCAATTTTGTAGTTTGTTTTTGCAGACATGTCTCCTTCCTTCTAAGTAGTATATCTGTTTTTTATTTGTTGCTAATACTCCTGTTTTTTTCTTCTAATTAAACTTCATAACTGGTGAGTCTTGGTATGTGAGAAATAGTGTGTGCCTCTTCTGGAACTTTAAAAAATTTATTTCTAATAATTTTGTAATTGATTTGGCTTCTGAGGTGGACATAAAATTGTCTACAGATAATCATCATGCCCCCATGCATCATACATTTACACACTAATTCTGTGTAGTGAATAATTATGTTAAGGTTCCTTGTCTTACTTGTGACTTCAGTGAAAAGATGCTGCTCATTCATAGTTTGGTATGATGCTGTTGTCATGTACACTGTTATGTTTTTATGCATTTCTTGTCTCCCCACAATGCCAATCATAATTCCCGTCTCACTGAACGTTTTCTAAGTCTTTACATTTATAAATTTTAATCTTCCAGTATCCCTGTTCTGTAAGGATAGTTATTTCATCTACAGATTTTCTAGTAATAAGCCTTCTTTACATTCTTGGGAGGTGCTGCTGTGGTGGTGAATCTTCATTGTCCAGTTGACTGGATTTAGAGTCACCTAGGAAACATGCCTCTGGGCGTGCTGCGCCAGCCTTTTCCAGAGAGGTTTAAGGGGGTGGGGAACCCGCCCTGGATGTGGGCAGCACTGTGCATGCTGGTTGCTGGCACATCTCTCTCACTGCAGTGTGACCGCCCACTTCTCCCTGCCGCGGCCATGTCTTCCCACCGTAACGCTGTGCCCCTTTCAGTATTGCCAGGCATTTTGTCATGGCCCTAGAAAAGGGAACGATGAAATGCTTTCTTGGAAGTGGAGCATTTGAATCAAGAATCACAGAAACATGGTGAGCAATCTGTTTATGAGTAGCCATGAGAACCAAAGTTTTGCTTCCACAAATTAAACCATTTTTGATAGCAGCTGTGGCCTTGTGATTCAAAAACTAGGCTTCTTCTATGTGTATTTTCCAGTTTGGTTTCACAGTTGCATGAACACTCCTAAGGTTGTGATTAGCTTTCAATCTTAGTGTTGTTTTTCATTTTTAAAACTTTAAAATTTTAGAATTAAAAATATACAAATAAGTGAAAATAATTGCAGTCAACATCTAGATGTTAATATGTCTAGTTAGATGGCTTTTAGCTTTTGACAAGGACAAAGTAATTCACTCTTATTTTTGTAAATGTGATTTGTGTTCATAAAACAGAAATCAAACAGTTATGAACCACAAGCATAGAAGTAATCTAGTGCCCACACATTGCAGTACCCAGAAATAAACAAAAAGAAAGGATGTTAACTCCAGAAATTAGGATTAGAAAAGAAATTACCTTGTTAATGTAAAAATACAACTGTGTAAATAAAATTGAAAGCTGTAGGAAAGAGAAATAGAAAAAATAAAGCCTCCATCCACTTCAAAGCAGGACCCAGCAGATGCCCCTGAAGAGTGATGGACTAGAAGCTGGATGTGCTGCCTTGTGCCTGTAACCCCAGGATTCAGGAGGCTGAATGGAGATTACCATGACTTCAATGCTAGCTATACAAGACTCTGTCTTTTAAACAGTAATGTAATTAGTTAAAAACTGAATATTTTATAATCTCTTCAGAAAGATCATTTAGAAAACAGTGTAGTCATGTCAGTATTAGAAAAAGGCATGTATTGAAGCTTATTAATTCCTATAAAATATTTTAAAGTAAAATTAAGTATTTCTTGACTTTCTTCTTTTTTTGGGTAAATATTATTCATGCCCAGTGATGATGCATGCCTTTAATCTCAGTACTAGTGATACAGAAGCAAGTGGATCTCTGTGAGTTTGAGGCCAGCCTGGTCTTCACAGAGAGTTCTAGGCCAGCTGGACTATATAGTGACACCCTGTCTCAAATAAAAATAAAAATAAACATCATTAATTTATTCCACAACTATTTATCAAGTGCCCACACACCAGGAGTGGAGAATGGTGCTCAGTCACAGAAACTCTACCTTGCTGATGGCTGCTGAGGTTGTAACTCATGCTCAGAATAAGTGGCCCATCAGCATCATGGATATTCAAGGCTGTGCATGAATTATTCAGTACCTATTTTGGCCACAGTGTTAAGGTTTCTTAGTCCACTGTGTATAAATGTTTCTGACTTATTCTCATCTATTTTTGCCTATCCATTTTATTTTATTTTCTGCAACTCACCTGTAGTTTACTCTTTAAAAACTTTAATATTTTATGGCCACATGCCTAGGTGATTAAAGTTACTTTGAATCTTAACCTAGATTATTCTCTCACTTTCCTCCATCTTGTCCTGTCATGAAAACACTTTACTAAGATCTATAGGATGGCTATATATCTGATTTACTGTGCTCCATGATGTCTGAATGATTGGTTTTTATCATTGTGGTTCAGATGTTTTTCGTAAGAGCCATGTCTGAGCCAGCTGCACTGATTAGTCGTCCTAATCGGTTCTGTTCAATGGATGTGGCTTTCATGTTGAGTTAATTGATCCATAGTGGAAGGCCTACCACTGGAGTGGAAGGAAAGCTGCAGAGAATTATTGGAAAGGCATGGGCTATCGCACACTGGGGTTTGAGCACAAGAAGTGCGAAACAACAGGTGCCATGAGCCGTTACCAACATTTTTAAATAAACATGTATGTTAGCCTGAAGCCTTGGCTGAGCACAGGCCATCTGTGTGCAGAGACGGACACTGGGTATTGAGAAGCGGCTCAGTAGGAAGGGTTCGGACCCAGGAAGGTGTCTTGTGAGAGAAGGATGAAGGGCACTCTTTCGGGTGTCTAGGGATCCTCTGTAGAAACTGTCCAGAATAAGGTGTGGTGGCAAGTTAAGTAGTTTTCCATTTCAGCTGGAAAGATTGAAATGGTTCTGAGGGAAAAAAAGTCAACAGAGTTTGTGGAAGGGATAAAAGTCATTTTTTTATTAGCTTTTATTGACCATGAAAACATTGGCTGGTGTCACCTAACCTTCTAGACTTTGACCATGCTTCAAATTCGGTGACTACCCAGAGTAAAGTCACTCCAGGCCTGTCTTCTGTTGTTTGGCTTATGGTCTAGTCAGAGCTGAGGATTGTTTTCATTTGCTTTGTTTGGGGAAAGACTTTATTGGTAATGTTTTAATGAATATTGTTTTTTATTTTCCTATGAAAAAAACCTGCCAGTCTAACTCTCCAAGAAATGTTTGGAAATGTGTAGTTTTTCCCATCAGGGAATTTCCCATCAAGGGGCATTTTGTTTGTTTCTGGTTTGGAGATCTTAAAAAGCAAAGCCTCGGGGTTTTGTGAAGACTCTCACTTCTGCTGGCCTGCCCTCTGCCATGTGTGTTGTTTTCACAGTGCCCGGGCTATGCTTTGTCCTCCCACCAGCAGAGCTCAAGAGAGCCAGGTTCTCCTAATTGTTCTTCACTGTAGCTGTACTAACAGATTCGGGGCATAGCTCATTGACGCTTGTGTTTGCATTTTCCTTATGGCTAGAAGATGTGGACTGAGTATATGCTCAGCTGTTTATTTCCATCTGTATACCTTTGGTTGAAATGTCTCCTGAATGGTTTTTGCCTATTTTCTAATTGGAATGTTTAAACATTCCTTTTTAAATATTTGTGGAGTTTCCTTGCAAATGCAGCTAAGCAAAAGAGACTACTTACTTCATAAGCAAGAGAAATTTGGAAGGCTGTTTGTTGATATTGTGAATGTTTAAATGTAGATCAAGGAGCCAGAATGATGTTTGTATTTTACTAAGATTCAAATACTGTGGAAGTAGTATTGAGATAATGAACATAAAAGGGAGAAAGGAGAAAGGGGAAAGAGAAAGAAAAAGAGAAGTGATTCAGGGGCAAGGAGGAAAAGGCAGAGAGGGAGGTCGTGATTAGCTTTAATAGTCAGCTGGCCACAGCTAGAATCATCTGAGAGGAGAACCTCGGTTGAGGAATTGCCTGGGTCAGCTTAGTCTATGGGCTAAGGGCTAAGTCTGTAGAATTCTCCTACTAACTGATACAAGAGGGTAGCATCATTCCTCAGGCAGGTGGTCCTCAGCCCTATAAAAACTACTCTAACAAGCAGAAGCCAGACAGCAGCATTCCTCCATGGTTCCTTCCTTGAGTTTCTGTCCTCATTGTCCCCTGTGAATGATGGACTGTGAGCTGGAAGTATAAGCCACAGAAACCATGTCCTCCTTAAGTGGTTTTGGTCAGAACGTAACTAGGACAGGAGATAAGAGGTACATGGGCTCAGTCTGAGAATACCCTTAGAAGCAAAGTTTTTTGTTGGGGTCTGTAACACAGCTCCAGAGCTAGTGTGTGGTGAATCTGGTTGTCCAGGGAAAGTGTAAATGTTTTAGATGAGTTGTAACTTGCTAAGTGAAGAAGATGACCTCTTTTAAATTACATTTAAGCCATTAGTGATGGAGTTTAAAGAGCATTGGAACTGGTTATGGTAGTGTAGACCTATAATCTCAGTACATGTGAGGCTGTGGCAGGAGGATTGATTTCAAGGCCAAAAACCTGGGCTGTAGAGACCTTGTCCCAAAGCATTGCAATGGAGGGATAATATTTCAACTCCAGTCCTTCTAAAGACTGAGGCCTATGCAGACTCTTTAGTTATATGGAAAAATCAGATGGCCTGCTTCTATTATCTTTCCAGGCTATTGTATCTAATGACAATTACTAGAAAACACTTGGTACCTGTAATTTATTCTACAGAAAAAGTGAAATTGATAATTTTTAAGAACCATGGACTATAAGAACACAATTTCTGACTAGACATGCCTTTTAGACCAGAGAACGGGAAAGAGAAGTCATATGGTGTGCCCATTTTTTGAGTTGTTTGCTTTGGGAAAGTGAGAACTTGTAGATTTGTATACATGCCAGGTGGATGCTGCATAAAGAAACAACTTCAAAACTTGCACAAGAGTCACCCAAGTCTTTAGCTGAAATCTAAAGCTATGTTTGCATTGAGTTGGTCAAAGAATGGTGATGGGTTCCATATCTTCTGGGAATGGACCTGCTTTAGCAGCCCTGGTCCATCATCCATTGGCTGGAAGCAGCCTGTGACAAGGATATTCTCAGTGTAGGTGGATTTCAGATCCCAACACAACAGCCAGGGCACCTTTTGGCAACTAACGTCCGTTTTTCCATACAGGTGTAGAGTAGAGCTAGGCTATTTCATATCAACTAAGATGGGGCAAGACCAGAAGCCCCTGGCATCCGCTGTGTTCACCACCACTACAGCTCACCCTGTGGCAGCAATATGCCCATCCTTTCCTTAATTTACCCTCTACTTTTTTTTCTTTTGTGGTTTGCTGTGACAACTCAGACACTTCTACCTCATTGAGTATTGGTCCCTGTTTTTCCTAACCCTCTATGAGTTATTCCATCTTTTGGGGTCATTGATAGAGTGAAAAAAGAGAATTTTTTCCTGTTAAATAACCCTTTTGATGTCACTGAATTGTTAACCAGTTTTCTGTTCTAGCTCCCATGTTAAAACATGCTCAGAATTCATTCCAAGGAGTGCTCCTGTGGTACACACTGCCTAATTACAACTCTGTGGATATATAGTCCTTTACCTTACTGGGTTCAGCATGTCCCTAGCTCATTGTACTGATATAGACCCCAGGTAATCAGTCTGGCAGCCAGGAGAGTACTGGACGCATGTTCTAATGGGTGTGAGGAGTATATGTTGTATTGTAGGCAAAGGTCTCTACAGCATCTTGTAGCACAGAAATGTTGGTTCACATTCAAGAACTGTGCAGTTTGGGCACCTCAGGAGCAATGTGCCAGCCAGATGTACCCTTCCTTATTTCAGGATCCCAGCAGAACTGCCTTTGTAGTGCCTTAAACTCTGTGATACCTCTATTAGCTGTTCCACCTTAACTGTCCCTGCCATTCAAATAAAAAATTACCTTTGTAAGCTACCAGAGAGGCTCACATAGAGCCACTAACTGTATATAGCACTCCATCATTCCTTCACCTTCCTGAGGGTAAATACAACCCAGTACTAATTGGTTAGGTCCACTGTCTTGGTAGACATCACTCCCCTATGTTGTCCCCACCATTTACAATATTCTACAATTATGTAGCATATTGCTAAGGAAAGGTTACTGAAAATCATCAAGCCAAAGTCACCCATCTAAAGAATCTAGTATCGATCTTAAGTCACCTAGAAACAGGACAGCTTTAATATTTGTCTACTCAGGAATCATCAACCATTGCCTGGGAACAGCTTGTAGAAAATAAGGTCTTACCAGGAAAACAGGCATCTATAAATAGAAGTGCGAGTAGTCCTGTCATGAAAAGTAGGAAGAAACTCCAGGAGTTGCTCACAGAATTGAAGTACCCATTAAATGGGCAAAAACTGATTGAACAACCTTTTTTAAAATTCTTACAGCAGTCAAGGCAATGCTTAATGAAGACAGAGACTGCTAAATTGTAGTAGGAAGTCATTGTGATATTTACTGCTTCCTTCCCTGTGGTTCCTCATTCCTCAGTATGATAGGGTCTGTGGGGGCACTCAGAGGTCTGCAATCCTCATATGGCTGGCGGGCGCCAGGGGGTCATGAAAGACCTTGCTTTAAAACCATGGTTGTGCCAGGTGGTAGTGGCGCACACCTTTACTCCCAGCACTTGGAGGCAGAGGCAATTGGATCTCTGTGAGTTCAAGGCCAGCCTGGCCTACAGAGCAAGTTCCAGGACAGGCTTCAAAGCTACACAGAGAAACCCTGTCTCAAAAAAACAAAAAACAAAAAAACAAAAAACAAAAACAAAAACAAAACAAAACAACAAAAAAATGGTTATATATTTTGACCATTCTAGTGGTTTGTGTAGGGGCTGGTACAGACATTTGGACTGGTTCACAGCCCCAGGTTGGAACAATATTCCCAAGAGTACCTACAGGAGCATATGAAGACAGGGCTAGAGTTAGATAGCTCAGTCAGGAAAGTGCTTGCTGTGTCTACACATGCCTGTGTACACGTACCCACTCGAATGTGTATATTTTACACACACACACACACACACGCACACACACACATATGCACACTCACCAAAACAAATACATACAACACCCACTGCTGTCTCAGCTAAAGGCTTTCTAATAGAGAAAGCAGGAGAGACACCAAAAGTATTTAGGAAACAGAAAACTAAGAAGGAAGATACTTAATGGAATATTATATTGTCTTTTAAAAATATAATAAAAATGGTCATTAAGGCAAAATTTATTATTAGACACTTAAGAAGGCAGGGCATTCTATAATGGTAAAGGGGCAGTTGGTAAGGAACAAATAAGTATGTGTGTGTGTAAGAACAGAATTACAAATATATCGGCATAGAAAAACTCATGGATTCAGCATTCAGTGTAATGCTACATAGCAATAAAAACATCCAGTTAGCAAATAAACATACAAAATGCTCAGCACCACAAGTCACTGGGGAAATGCAAATCAAACTGTAACACAAGACTATCACATACCCACTATTTTGGCTAAAATGATGGAGATTTAATTTTTTTTTTTTAGAATTTCTTGAGTTCTGTATTTATATAATTTCCCCCTCCCTTCCATCACTCTAGCACACACACACACACACACACACACACACACATGCACACGCACATGCACACTCACACGCACATGCACGCACACATGCGTGCCTGCACCAGGTATAGGGAAATGGCTCAGTGGGTAAGAGTGCTTACTGCACAAGCATGAAGACCTGAGTTGAGATCTCAGCATGAACAACAGAAACACAAGAAGCCAAGCTCCCCAACATGTACCCCATTGCTGGGGGCGGGTGGTGGGCAGAGTGAAAAAAGACAGCAGAGCTAAGCAGATCACTAGATCTTGTTGGCCACCTGCCTAGCCGAAATAGTGGAAATAGTGGTTTGGTGAGAGACCCTGTCTCAATGAACTAAGATAGAGAGACAAAGGAGGATGAGGATGCTCTGAGTGCACACATGGACACTGGTACCTGCAGTTATGTATATACCATATATATATATATATATGCATGCACACAATAATCAATATAATCAATAATTCCATGCCAGGCTTCACATATGAGAGATAACATGCTGTTCTTGTCTTTATGGACTTGGGTTGCCTCACATAATATGTTTTCCAGTTCCATCCATTTTCCTATAAATTTCATTTTTATTCATAGATGAAAAAATATGCAGTTATATAAAAAATAGATAGTTTTTAAAAAATAAAGTCTTTAAAGAGACCGTAAAGGTAATATAAAAAATAAACCACATAAAGATGGATATTATACAGAGAATCTGGATTGTGTTGTCTTTGGGAATTTTAACTGCAGAAAGACATTTGATTGTAAAAGCTGTTGAGTTAAGCCAATAAGTATATTTTAAAGATACCTTGACTTCAAAATTTGGATCTAAAGATATGTTGCTTTGGAAAGGAGGCTCTGCTTTTGTTTCCACAGAAAGCAAGAGGCTATGGATTTGTTCCAGATTAAGATACATCAGGTTTGATCAGCCAAGACCCCCTGAAAGGTCTCCGATGACACTATGGCCCAGATGATCCAACATCCAGAACAGTTTCAAGGCAACTGGCTCAGACAATACAGCCTCACGGACTACCCCATAATCCTAAAATTTTCTTTATGTCCCCATAAGAATACAGCGCCCTCATCCAGCAGGAAGTAGTATGAGAAGCTACACCCAGATTCCCAAATATACCAAGCTGGCTTTGGAGATGGAATTGGCTCACTCTTTCTCTAAACCCAAGCATATTGCTAAAAAAAAAAAATAGGGTGAAAGGTTAGATTATTAAACCGACTTTTAAAGAGCAACTTGTTTAAAATTTTTTACATTGGTATAGATTTTAGTTTATTGATACAAATTTAAAGTTGGTTTTGTTCTAATATATATATATATTTCTACTCTTGTTTAAGATATTATGTTTATGTAACTCATTTAGATTGTAATGGATAACTAAGAAATACAGATTAATAATTAGTCTTCTGTGATAGTCAAACTTATAGTCATGTTGTTTTCTAGGTAGGTAATCTTCAAACACTTCAAAGACCTACAGAATATGGCATTTAAAATATTTTTAAAAATTTAGATTTTCGGGACAGTGAGACATGTCTGCTCCTGGCAGCACCCATTTACTTCAGAGAGGAGGATGGGCTCGAAGACACTCCACATGGAGTTTATCTTCACCTTGGCAAAAATAGCCATTTGGGCAAGAAACTGTTCTTGCCTAGACTGCTTGATCGACTAGACATGCAGGATCCATAGGAAGGTGACCACTGAACTTTGCTTGGCAAAATGGTCCTTCAGGTTCCTGCTTCGCAGAGGAAACTGCCAGACATTCTACAGGACACAGAAAAAAGTGACTGAGAGACTCTAGGCCTGTGGGCTGAAAACAGATGCCCCAACTTTACAAAGGAACTTTGGATGACTGTCCAGGCTGCCAGCTGTCTCTGTCTACCCTGCAAGACTCCTGAAAGTTGCTTGCATCCTTCTCCCATTTCTCAGATAATATTATATCCTTCTGAGGTCTTTGATGTAGTTGAAGACTAGATAGTTATAATTTCCTTAGTTATGATAAAAGATAAGTTAGATATAAAATCTTAGACTCACAAATATATGATAGATAGGATATCTTCTTTAATTCTGCCAAATACAAATAGACTAGATATTATAAATAGACTAGATATTGTAATTGTAATTCTTGCTTGATAATTGTTTTGTTATATGTAATTTTACTATGTTAAAGTTAAAATCTCCCTTTTTGAAAAAACAGAAAAGGGGAAGTGCTGTGGGATGTCCTGTATGCTGTGAATGTATGTTGCTATGATTGATTGATAAATAAAATGCTAATAGGCCAGTAGCCAGGCAGGAAGGATAGTGTAGGCGGGACAAGGAGAGAGGAGAAGGCTGGGTGGAAGAAGGCTGAGTTAGGAGACGCTGCCAGCTGCCACGAGGAGAAGCATGATGTAAGATACCGGTAAGCCACGAGCCACTTGGCAAGTTATAGATTAATAGAAATGGTTAATATATAAGAACAGATGGCAAGAAGCCTTCCATGGCCATACAGTTTATAAGTAATATAAGTCTCTGTGTGTTTACTTGGGGACACTCATGGGAAAGATTTGTCCCTACTGCTGGCAGGCCAGGACACAGGAAAACTTCAGCTACAAATGTACCACATTTTCACTATCCACTGGCTGATGGTCATCTAAGCTGACTGCATTTCCTTGCTGTTACTGAAAAGAGCTGCAATAAACATGGGTGTACAGGTGTCTCTGTTAGAATAAGGACTCCTTTGGGTTTATTTTGATTTTTTTAGTGTACATCCATTGTTCAAAGGAATGGGCTTCATAATGACATTTGTTTTATTACTTCCTCTAATTTCAGTGTGTCCTAAGTATGTTTGCCAAAGTGATATTACAGTGTACATGTTAGACATGTTAACTTTGAGGTTCCTAGAAATAAAGAGTTTGGCTATCAGCAGAGAAATGGATCTTAGAGATTTAAATTTGTGAGTCATTGATATGATTATTGAGACTGGAGTAAGTATAGAAATTAAAGACTATAGAATACCAACTTCTAAAGGAGACAGACAAAAATCAGGCTACAAAAATGGGAAACAAGGAATGAAGGAAAGGAAAGAACCAAGGCTGGCGATTTCAGGAGGGGCAGTTTATGGGGTTAGATGTGGCTCGTACAGTCAGACTTTAAATCATTTGAAGTGGATGGCTACCGCTGCTGAAATGTCACAGGGCAGTCAGCACTGCAGCCTAGTGGACCGTGCGAAACAGAGTCAAGGGCATGAACAAGCACTCCCACACCAACGCTTTCTGTTCTTCGTACATATGAGACAGCATGCTTCCTTTACCATAAATCCCTTTCCACAAAAACACACAAAATTGCCACAGGACCTATAGCTAGGAGAGATTTGGGCAAATTACTTGAATTCCTAGTAAGAAGTGGGTAGGGAAGGGTGGATGGCCATCCCAAGGCATCAAGCCTAATGTGGAACATGCTCCAGAACCTAACAGCTCCTGTCTAATATTAAGTTAGTTACCTTGCAAATGGAATGTGTACTATCAGTCTTTAGTACTTATTTTCTAATTTTAAATGTCTAATTTAAACTGTCTTTTTTACCACTGGATTTTACAATATAAAACACAATGGTGAGCAGTCTATAAGCTGTTTTGATGAGTTCTATCAATATGAGTCTCTGCATTCAGACAAAACAAGGACAAATTTGTGTGCCCAAAACCTGTTTGAAGTGTTTGCAATGTGCTTTTCTCTTGAGCTCTTAAACTTTATATAGAGGCACTTCACTTAAAATCAAGTTTGTTCTTACGTGTCTTAGCCAACAATAAAACTTTTGTGAAGAAAATTCTAGCCCAGCGACGGGGGGCATACGCCTTTAAATCCCAGCACTCGGGAGACAGAGGCAGACTGAATTCGAGGCCAGCCTGGTCTACAGAGCAAAGTCCAGGATGGCCAGGGCTACACAGAGAAACCCTGTCTTGAAAAACAAAAACAACAACAAAATAGAAAATTCTAAAAAGAAATATGATCATTGAAAATAGCACAAAGTAATATCTTTTTTAAAATTAGAAATAATTTATTTTATTCTTTCAAATTAGCTGAGAATGTTTTTTAAGACTTAGAAATGCGACATTTTATAATAATATGAGATTTAATTTCTTAACTTTCATGTAAGAAACAAAGAGGTGCAGTGTCAAATACTCTTATCCTGCTATATTCTTTATATCCCCACGTTTCTCTTAAAAAACCAAATAAAATGAAAATTATGAGGAATTCATGTCCGTTTTCATCTCCCCACATTTGGTGATGTCTCTTTTGACTTCCACTCATCCAGAAGTCACATTCACGACCTCTCAGGCCTCTGTGCTCAGCTCCTCCCCAGTCTAAGAACATGTCATATGTCAGAAAATCCTTGTGGGCCACACCCTTTGTTTTGGAAAGTACTTCCCCATCAGAAGAATGCATATAATATCAAATAAATACATAAAACAAACCACTTTTCTCTTTTATATAGCTTTGTTCACAACTAACACATTTCCCCCTTTATCACAGGTACCAGAGATTTGAAAAGGCCTTTCTCTTAGCTGTTGACATTGGTGCTCGTGACCTGTTTATGGTAAGTCATTCCCAGAGATGATTTTTGTGCCTTCAGTTCTAAGGCTGAGTAAGTTGTCAGCTTTTGTGACCATTCAAAGGGATTAGTGTCATTTGTGGCCTTAGACACATGGAGGGAAGGCATTGTTGATTCCACCGTGGCTCGCAGCACTGCCTTCGTGAAGGTGGTCAATAGCTATCTAGTATCTTTTGACTTGGTGACATTTTCCTTGCCAGGGCCAAAGGATCTTTTATGTTTTCAAAGCATTTATAATTCTTGAACTTTTCTCTCCATGAACCTTGATGTGCAGGATTGACACCTTTCCATCTATTAAGTTTAAATGTCTTTCTAATCCATGCTTTGAGCAAGCTTGGAGCTACAGAAGCCAGGCAACAGGAGGAAATGTGTCCCAGAGATCTGGACATACTGTTGGTCCCTCAGCTTCAGTGAGAAGTAAGAAATCATGAATGCTTTACTTGTGTTTTGGCAGAACTAGAGAGGAAAGTGAATCTACAGGTGGTGAGTCCGCCACGCTCTTGGCCTGCTGTTTGTCACTTGCCCCGTGGTGACATTGCCGAGCCTCTTACAGACCCTGTGCCCACTGACAGGTTCCTGTCTGTCTGTCAGTTTTTGAGATTGTAACTTAGTTACACTTCTCTCTTCCTTTTCCTCCCCCCAAACCCTCCAATGTCCCTCCTACATCCCCCGCACCCTGCTTCCGGTCTTATGAGAACTTTCACCCCGTGAGGTCAGATGAACGAAGTGGCAATTCGATGGTTATCAATGAAAAAGTAAGACAAAGGTTTTTACTGTTCTTTTACATCATGAAGATACTGTCTAAGTGTTGCTGTTTCTTTAGGTCATTTGTGTTCAAATGAATCTGGTGTTAAAATTCTAAATTACAAATGACAAAATTTGAATTTCATACTCTCAAATCAATTGTACATACATTAATCATGGAAAAATAGCAATTGCTTTCGAAAGGATAACCACTGTCTTTTCCATCTTCATTTTGCTCTCCACTTGGGCAGGCATGTTAGTGTATTGACAGGTTTACCAGTTTCACCACAGTCTGCTGCAGACAGCACGATATCAGAGCTCTGATTTCCCCCCTGACTGACCTTTCTTCTCTCTGTCTTCCACCTCTGCTGCGTAGTATTCCAGTGGAGGTGTACCACCCTTCCTGCTCCCCTTCCTCTCCCGTTCCCCGACTCCTTCCCACTCCTCTTCCTCCTCCTCCTTCAACAGGGTCTCAGTATGTAGCTCTGGCTGGCCTAGAACTCACTCTAGACCATCTCAGTGCTGAGATTAAAGGCATTGGCCACCAGGCCTGGCCCATATTTCTTGTTTTGTAGTGAGAGTTCCATTGGAGCGGGGCGGGGGGCAGGTAAGAACAATTAGAATTGTGATGTTTTTTGCTGGGCAAAATTTCTCTAAGAATATTGTATTCTGTAGTTTACCTTTATTAATTAATAAATATAATTATCAAAACCACCTTCTAAACTATTTTTGTATTTCTTTCAGCATTTTAATCTGTTTAACCCAGTACGAATTTAGAGAAAGTCTTTGTGTTCCTTCAAATCTCCTTAATCCAAGAGATTTTCTACTGATGGGTTAAAATAGAGGAGAGGCTGACTAGACTCAGTTTGGAAAAGTACAGACGTTATTGGGAGTGCACATCTTCACTCCTCATCTAAGACGTCGCCTTTAGCCAAGGTCTATTTTAAGGGATCTCAAAATATAAAGTGTTGAGGCCTCAGAGCTCTGTTTAAGTTTATGAAAATACTGTGTACTTTTTGTACATTTGAGAGTTGATGTTGAAATTATCTAAAAGAATTTATCATGTTTTCGTATAGATTGATTCTTAGTGTTTAAATTTCATCTGGCCAGAGGTTCATAGCCTATATTCTAAGAAATATTACCTCTTTTGAAAAATGAAAGTTTATAAAATAAGCAGGATTATCTCTACTTGCAAAGGATTTATTATCTTTAAGCCATCTCTTCCTTAAAGATTAAAAATAATACCAAAGAGACCGCAAAAAAAGAAGTCTCTCTGGCTGAGGACATAGCTCAGTTGGCAAAGTGTTTGTCACGCATGCTCAAGGTCCTGGGTTTAATCTCCATGACTCATAAACGAGGTGCGGTGGCACACTCCTGTAATCCACGACCTGTGAGGTAGAGGCAGGAGGACCGGAAGTCAAGGTCATCCTTGATTACAAAGCACTGTTGAGGCCCATCTGGGCTACATGAGACTGTCTCAGAGCAGCAGCAGCAGCAGCAACAACAACAAAACACCACACAAAGGAACAGCTAACCTGAAAATAATGCTTTTCACGTTAGCGTCTGGTGGTGGTGAACAGATCAAGGTATAAGACATGACAAGAAAGGTGATATGGCTGGAACCAGGTGACTGAGACTAGAGAGGCCCAGTGAGAGCTAAGGGTTAGACTTTGTCTTTAAAGCTGTGGGAACTTGATGAAGGGTTTGAATCAGAAGAGTGATACAATCATAATTTTGATCAGGAGTCTGAAAGCCTTTTCTGGAAAGGAGTAGGTAGTAAATATTTCACTTTGCAAGCCTTACAGCTAGTCAACACTACCATCATAGGGTGAAGGCAGCTGTCACAGTGTACAAACAGTGAGTGTGGGTGTGTTCCAGTAAAACTTCATTTACAACAATTTGAATATAATAAAAATTTCAAGTGTCACACAAAAAAACCCCTGTGATTACACACACACACACACACACACACACACACACACCCCAAGGGCTTTAAACTAGAAGAGACATCTTTAGTAACATCTGGCTGCATTCCATCGTTTTCCTACACCTCATTTCAGGGGGGACCTGAGGCTGTGGAGAATAAGAGGGAAGCCAGCTTTCAGGGTAAAGGGTTAGAGTAGAAGAGGCAGGTCATTCAGGTCCATCTCCACACCAGTGCCCTCAGATTGACTTTTTAAAAACACTGTTTGCCTACATTTTATTGTTTGTAAAATGGTAACAATGCATAAATTGCCAAAGTATGAAATAAGTTAACATATTGGAAGTTCCTGGCATACTGTAATGACTTAGTAACCAAAGTTTCTAATGTTTTTCCTATTACTCACATTTCAAATCTTTGTACAGTATTTAATTTTAAGGTGTGTGTGTGTGTGTGTGTATGTGTGTGTGTGTGTGTGTATGTGTGTGTAAGATTAGTAATTCTGGGCTCCAGACACTTTTGAAATTTGTATGTTTTTTAAAAGGTCTCTACTTGATAGCTTAGAATCATTTAACACAGCCTTGTTTCATAGTCTGTTCTCTTAACCACAATGTCTTAGAAAATAGATTGATTTGTGTACTTGAATTAATCTACAGTCATAGTAGCATTTGAAACCACTGCAGAAAGTTTCAGTTAAGTTGTTTTGATGGTCCAGCATTCTTTCTTGTTTGTTTGTTTGTTTGTTTGTTTGTTTGTTTGTTTGTTTTTTCGAGACAGGGTCTCTCTGTGTAGTTTTGGTACCTGTCCTGGATCTTGCTTTGTAGACCAGGCTGGCCTCAAATTCACAGAGATCTGCCTCGCTCTGCTGGGATTAAAGGTGTGGGCCACCACTGCTGGCCTCCAGCATTCTTCTTAACAAAGAGTGAATATGCTGATATATAAAAGTAACTAGTAAAGAGTAAAATACCAGAACTAAAACCCAGAAACCACAACAAGGCATTTTTTTGTTGTTGTTGTTTTGTTTTTCGAGACAGGATTTCTCTGTGTAGCTTTGCGCCTTTCCTGGAACTCACTCTGTAGACCAGGCTGGCCTCGAACTCACAGAGATTCACCTGTCTCTGCCTCCTCTGAGTGCTGGGATTAAAGGTGTGCGCCACCACCGCCCGGTACAACAAGGCATTTTTAAAAAATCAAAATTATAAATAATCCATAAGCACAGAAAAATGTTCAAGGTCAGTGGTATTGAAACCATGGACTAGGGTTCTTGAAGCAGTTCAGGTAGCAGCGAGCACCAGTAAGCTTTTCTTGAGATTCTTGTCAGAAAATATTTGACTATAGATGGACAAATACTTTTTTATGGACTTTCTTTTGTCTTACATTGTTCCATAGTTCTGACTTTGTGCCAGGATCATGTGGCTTTCTTTGTAGTGGACTTATAGTTTGTTTTGGAATTGGGCTGCTTTATATATCTGAGACCCGTTGAGATTGCATATGAATCTTATGATGCATTTTTCTGGTTTTGCACAGACATATCATTGAAGCTTTGATAGAATTGCTTTGGTCACTTTAGGTATGACTGACATCTTTTTTGTAGTTATTTTTTTTAAGTGTCCCTGTATGTGTATGCTGCATATTGAGACCCTTTCCCATCCCTTTCCCTCTTCTTTTTTTCTCCACAATTTCATTTCTACTTTCATATCATATATACATACAAGACTTTGTGTATATATAAAATCTCTATAAAATCTCAGAACCACAAATGAGAGAAAACATAATTTATCTTTCTGAAATAGGCATAATTCAGTTGACATATCTGTTTTCCTGCAAACAATATGACTTCTTTCTGCATGGTCTTGAAGGCTGATGATGCTTTCTGCTATGTTATGTTTTTGTTGTTGTTTTTTGTTTGTTTGTTTGGTTGGTTGATTCATTTCGAGAATTTCTGTCTGGCGCTTTTTCAGTGTCTGAATTTCTTTATGAGATTTTTCCCTGCTGTTTTAATTTTTTTCTCCTAAGTTACTGATTCTTTCATCTTCTTTAGTAATTTTCTCATCTAGGTCCTCAATTAATTTCATACCTTTCTTCTTTAGGTTTCAGATTGGTTCCCTTCTTGTTCTTTTGAGTCCTCTCTCTGGTCATTGATCCTCTTGAGTGTGGAGGACTCCAGCATCTTTGTCTGGCATTTCAGCTCTCTTACCACTTCTGTTCTCCATTATTGAGATGTTGTCAGCCTGGGACGGTCTCAGTGGAATGCTGGCTCATGTTTTCCTCTTCCTTTGTTGGGTTCTGCATATCTGTTGGAATGTGTGTGTCCTCCAGTTTGTAGTGCCCCCATATCCTTTCCTCCTGATTTTTGTTTTATTTCACATGAATCTGGATGGATTGTCTTTGCTTACATTTATGGTCACAAGGAAAGCCAACTGCAGTAACACTGTACCAGCTACAGTGGTTTCACAGCATCCTCAAGGTTTTCAAGAAATGATGAGCAAAATGTTTGGGTGGGATTCTCATTAGAAAGAAGGCTCTCGAATGTGAGTGAGTAGGTCTTTGATTCTTGTGCCTGCTCTTAGGGTTTTTTTTATTTTTCTCTTGGCTTCCCTTGCCCAACTTTGAAATGATAGTTGTTTTATCTTATATTTTATTTTGTTATGTTTGGTTGTTATCTCTCAGAAGCCGGTCCTTCTCTAATGAGAGACAGAAAGGGAGTGAATGCAGGTAGAGAGGAGGTGGAGAGAGCCTGGGAGGAGTAGCCAGAGGGGAAATTGTCTTCACATTACATTGTATGAGAGCATCTATGTTTGATAAAACCGGGTAGACAGGAACTATAATTAGAAAGTACAAAATTGGAAAGTTAAAAATGTTCGAATTCAAAAGTCAAAAATTTCAAAAAAATATAGAAAAAATTACCCATTAGGAGAAAATTGTAAAATTAACTTAAAAACAGGTGAACAGAAACCATCTAATCTCAAAAACAACAAAATGAACAGTCTGAATGACTTGCAGATTTGGAGTCATGCTCTTAGTAGAAGTTTCATGGAAGCATGGCCTTCAGATTCAAAGATCTTAGTGAACTCAGATACAGGTAAGCAGTTTCCTGGAATGTCCTAGCAACACAGGATACCCAGATAGAAAAGTCTTTACATAGAAATGAAAAATAACTGTTCAAAAATACCAATAACTGATGTGAATTACAGTTGCCCTCCATAGAAACTACATGCCAAGAGATAATGGAGTATCTTTTAATGTCTTGAAAAAATTAAAGCTGTGGACACAGAATATATCCAGTGAGAATATCCACAGGTGAGAATAAAATGAAGATAGATCAAAAGGAATCAAAGGTGACAGAATGCACCAACATGTCTACACTATGAGAAAACATAAGTAAAGCTTGTTCAGAAGTTTAAACCAGAATTCGTATATGCACCCAAGCCTGGGAATGAGAAGCATGTGAATTAATAGTCTTTTCTCTATCTTACTATTCTTCAAAGCATAGTCGACACATGGAAATGGAAATGTTTGAGATGTATATGTTATCCTCATTTAAACATTATAGAACATATGCGTATATTAGTATATCAACATGGTACCCAACAAATATAGATAGTTTTTATCTGTCTATTTGTGTGTGGCTAGCTTTTAAGGATCCATTTCTTTTAAAAAGAAGTTTTTTTGGGGGGGGGGTTTCTCTGTGTAGCTTTGCACCTTTCCTGGAGCTCACTCTGTAGCCCAGGCTGGCCTCGAACTCACAGAGATCCGCCTGCCTCTGCCTCCCGAGTGCTGGGATTAAAGTCGTGCACCACTACCACCCGGCAAAAATAAGATATTAAAGTAAAATTTATAACATTTTGTTTATTACATGTAAAATGAAATGAATGATGCTAACATAGGCAGATGGAATTATACTGGTATATGGTTGGTACCTCTTTGCTGAAATGTCCCAGGTATATTGTAACAAGTTAAAATTGCATATTATAGCAAATAGAGGGTTTTCTTCTAGGTATGTAGCTTTCAAAAGTCAATAGAGAAAATTGAAAATTTTTAAAATATTCTATCTAAAACAAAAAGGACAAAATAAAATAAGTAGCAAGATTTTAATTTTTAAGCTCAAACATATGCATTAAGTTGAATTCAAATAGATTACACCTTCCAGTTACAAAGTAAACAGTTCTTTCTAAAGGTCAGAAGTTATCAGACTGGACCCAAAGCAAGTTGTAGTTATGTACAATGTGTAATTCTTTACTTGTATTCAGCATATAATTTACTGTTGCAACACAAATAATTTAAAAGTAAAAATATATAAAAGTGACAATAGAAAAAGACTACTACAAAGTCATTGTGAAAACAAGGTATTAAATACTAGAGATAAGGGTTTCACTGAAGCTGCAAGATTTTCAAGAAAAGATCAACAAAATGTCCGGATGGGTATTCTCACCAGAAAGAGAAATACAAATTTAGAATATCAAACATTTAGAAAAAAATCATAAAGTTTGAATTCAGAAGTCTGTAGTTTCAAAAAATTATAGAAACATTTCCCCAATAGATAGGTATAATGATAAAAGTTTAGTTAAAAAAAGACACAATAAACAATTGTGTACAAGATAACTGAGCTTCAAATACTGAGTTTCAAAAACTTGAAGCAAAAGTTGAGAAACTGTAAAAAGATAGATGTAGTAATTCATAGAGAAAGTTGGCAAGGATTTATGAATATTTAAAATATGTGAATCAACTTTTCTTAATGTTTTGGAAGCTACAGAATCCAACATTATTTTCCAACAACTGCAGAATTTACATTATTTTCAAATGTATGTCATTTATATATTTATCATATATATAGGTTGTATAATAAGGCACAAAGTATTCTAAAAAATAATACATGTAACCAAAGGAATTAAGTTACAAATCAGTAATATTCTGTATCTCTGAAGTTCACAAGTATTTCAAATTAAATAAGTGTTGTTTAAAAAAAATCTCCTGGCTGGGCGTTGGTGGCGCACGCCTTTAATCCCAGCACTCGGGAGGCAGAGCCAGGCGGATCTCTGTGAGTTCAAGGCCAGCCTGGGCTACCCAGTGAGCTCCAGGAAAGGCGCAAAGCTACTCAGAGAAACCCTGTCTCAAAAAAAAAAAAAATCTCCTGATCTTCAAAAGAAGTCACAAAAGAAATTAGGAAATATCTCAAGTGAATTTGATGAGAACCACAGTATATCAGAATGTATGGGGTAACCATTAATCCATACGGGTACACTTGTAAATAAGTAAATAAAATCAACTGTAAAAGTAACACCTGAATTAGAAAGTCACAGTTTGGCAAACATCCTGACTGTAACTAAATAAGGACAGAGTTCCTAATGGATTCTGTAGCTAATGAAAGGTTCTCAGAGTATTTTTCAAAATATTATAAAGGTGTCTATTACTTAAAAGGGAACAAGAGTAACTGCCATGGAGAAAATTGGCAAACACTATGTAAATCTAACAGTCATAACTCATCAATAACAGAACAAATAACTGGGTGTGGTGATGCATTCCTGTTATCCCAGAACTTGGGAGGTAGAGGTAAGAGAATCAAGTCATCCTTGGCAATATAGCAAGTTTGAGACCAGTCTGGACTACAAATGCCAAACTCTAATAATATAATAATTATAATGATAAAACAAAAATGGAGCAAATGAAAATAGTTTGCCACCTAGTATAAAAGCAGGGATACAACATCCTGTCTGTGACTTTCCTGCCAAAAAGGTGAATCCTGAATCCCAAATTGAGGTTCATTCTTATAAGTAGCCTGTGCTCTTAAAACATGGGGTGCTTCCCTAGGGAGAAGACCAAACGAGACTAAAGGTCATCACTAAATGCATCAGAAGTTGGTCCTGTGGGTGTGATGTACAGCTGGGAATAGCTGAAACTTTGCGGTTATGTGGGTACAAATTATCAGTGCTAGTTTCGTCGTTTTGATGTGGTTTTGTGGGAAATGTAAAGCCTCTCAAGTAGGTTGGCAGCTTTTTCTCAAATAGTTCAGAAAAGGTAACCTTTGAGTTGTACTTGAAACTTTGTGGAAACTTGAGGTGGCTCTTAAAATGTACATCTTTATTTAGAGCAGCAGCTCTAGATGCTTCCCTGCCCATTATTTCTCTAGGTAGAATCTGTGTGGCTTGAAAGTCTATTGCTTTGGTCACAAAATGCTGCTTCTAACTTCTTGTCTTTAGAACACTGTTTTCGCTTGAAAATTCAGGTAGCCTCTCCAAAGCAATTATTATTGTGGCATAAAAGATAATTGTTTTGCTATACTCATTGTGGCGTAAAAGCCACCCAAGATTGCTTCTCTGGCCCCATCATGGATGGCATGAAGATGAGTGTGCCTTCTGAGCATTCTCATGTTGGCATCTCTAACTACCTTGGCCATTGGCACAAGGCCAGTTGGAATGTCAAATGTACCATCTGATAATGCTATAAAAAGACCTATAACTGCTGCTCTCCAGCCATCTGTGCCTTCCCTTGGCATAATACTGTTGGGTAGTTTGTCTTCCATTGGCATGGTTTTTGTAGGGCGGCTTACATCTGCTATTCCTAGGCACTTGCTTGGTGATCAAGTTGACATAGAATTACTTCTTTGGCACTGTTTTTACATAGAGGAGTTTTATACCTGCTAACTTCTGAAATAAACCTTGGCATTTAATCCATTATAGTTGCAATTTTCAATTGCAGGAATATATGTGCCTTTCTGGACTCTAGTGACTCAAACCTAACTTGGACTTTCAAGTTGAAGTTCTAATTGGAAGTCTCCACTCAAAACAGTTAACTAATACACAAAGTACATTTTCTTTAAGATAGTCTGTTGTGTACACAGAGTAAATCTCTCCTCTTGTGCCGAATCTATGGAAATTAGAGAAACTCTGTGTGTGTGTGTGTGTGTGTGTGTGTGTGTGTGTGTGTGTGTGTGTCCCCGTCCGTCCATCCCAGAGGACCAGAAGAGGGATCAGATCTCTTGGAGATGGCAACAGTGAGCTGCCAGATATGGGTGCTAGGATCTGAGAGACAGAAAGGCAGAGAGACAGAGAGACAGAGAGACAGAGAGATACAGAGACTTATAATACTGGCTGGTCTAGAACTTGCTATATAGTTCAGGCTGGCCTTGAAATCCTAGACTCCTGTGTCCAGAGTGCATGGTGTCTTCAGCAATAGGGACTTACTTTCAAACTCTAGGAGGCAACCAATGGCAGCAGCAATAGCATATATTGTTTGGGAAACTCTTAGTCTACCCTGAACAACAACTCAAAACGGGATTCTCATGCCTGGTATTGGGGTATTTATTAGTATATGCCCTGCTGGGGAGAGCATTATTACCCCAAGTGGCATAAGTTCATTCAAACTATGTATGTATATACACACACTTGTATGTATAGTATGTAATTTTAGGTAATGGCTTTTTCAGCCATCCTTGGTACTGGTTTTCCTCTTCTTCCCTCTGCTTCTCATTGACTTCTTGCTCCTGCTTCCCTACACCCATTTCCCCCGTTTCTCCTGTCATATTGCTTGTATCCTGTTATTTCTCTAACACTCTGTAATCCTCTTGCTATGGTCAGTTTTCACTTCCCTGGTTTCTTTTTTTTTTTTTTTTTTTTTTTTTTTTTTTTTTTTTTTT
>CABHPH010136608.1:10067-38687 GCA_902168325.1 Peromyscus nudipes | reverse complement strand
ATTAAAGGCGTGCACCACCACTGCCCGGCCCCTGGTTTCTTTTAATACTAAAGGGTATGTCCTCACATCTGAAGATTTGGAGTTAGGAACCACAGATGAGAGAGAACACGGTTTCTCTTTATGGGTTACCTCACTCAATATAATATTCTCTTCTTCCATCTACTTACGTGCACGTTTTATGATTTCATTCTTCTTTGCAGCTGAACAGTGTATATGTACCACACTTTTACGACTCCTCTGTCAGTGGAAGGACACTTTGGTTTCCATTTCTTAGCCATGTGAATAGAGGGCAATGAATGTGGCTGAGAAACTGTCTGTGGAGTAGGATGTCGGATCCTTTGGGCAGATGCCAAAGAGTGGTATAGCTGGAGCACATGGCAGATTTATGTTTAGCTTTTTGAGAGTTCTCCACTTTGACTTTGATAATGGCTGCAGCACTTGGCACTCCCAGCAGGGAATGAGGGTGCTCCTTGCCTCACCTCACCTCCAGAATCTGTTGTCGCTCCTTCTCTTCATCATAGTCATTCTGACTGGGGCGAGATTCAATCTCAGATTTGTTTAGTTTTCCATTTAACTAGTTGATAAGAATGATGAACATTTATGTGGTATTTCTTAGCCAGTTTTTCCTTATTTTTGAGAACTATTTGCTCATTTTCTTTGTTTTTTCTTGTTTTAATTGAAAATAGTTTTCTTCATACAATATATTCTGATCAGTTTCCCCAACTCCTCCCAGGTCTTCCCCACCCCACCCCATCCACACCCTTTTCTCTCTCTCTCTTTCATTAGAAAACAAAAGGGCAACAACCAGAGCAAACAAACCAGAGTAGGACCAAATAAACAAACTAACATGGGGTAAAAGAGCCAGAGAAAAAGCACAGGAAACACATACGGATGCAGAGAAACACACACATTCCCTTATACAGAAATCACATTAAAACACAAAATTGGAAACCATAATATAAAAGCAAAAGGTAAGAATGCCCAGATACTCTGAGAGAAAAAGCCTCCCCAAATACCATTGGTTTAGTTTTATGTTGACCATCTACTGTGGGCACAGGGCCTGCCCTTCAGTGTGGTTTCCATCTTCTGTGAGACTGTTGGAGAGAACAGATTTTTCCCTTTGTAAGTGGTTGTCAGCTGGAGATAGCTTCTGGGGCCTTGTGTCCGTTACTTCTGTCAGCACTGGGACTCCATCTGGCTTAGACCTGTGCAGGCCTGTGCTTACTGCTACAGCCTCTGTGAGTTCATGTGGGCGTCATTCCTCTTGTATCTAGAAGGCCTTGTTTCCTTGGTGTTTTCCCTCCACACTGGCTCTTACAATCTTTCCTTTTCTTGTGCAGAATTCTGTGAGCTGTGAGGGGAGAGATTTGATGGAGACATCTCCTTTAGGACTGAGTGTTCCAAGGTCTCTCCCTCTCAGCAGCACATTGTACAGTTATGGGTCTCTGTATTTATTCCCATCTACCACTGATTCATTGATGGTGGCTGATTAAAACACTGATCTACAAGTATAGCAGAATGTCATTAGGAATCATTTTATTACTTTGTTCCTTTAGCAGAGTGGTTCTCAACCTGTGGATCGTGACCCCTTTGGGTTCAAATGACCCTTTCACAGAAGTCAACTAAGACCATCAGAGACCACACGTATATACATTACTATTCGTAACAGTAGAAAGTTACAGTTATAGAGTAGCAATGAAAATAATTTTGTGGTTGGGAGTCACTACAGCATGAGGAACTGTGAATTAAAGGGTTACAGCATTAGAAAGCTTTAGCATAACAGTAGCATTTGGTTTTTCCCTAGGTCTCTGGCTTTTCTAGTCTCAGGTTCTTGACCACCTGAGCACTGTCAGGCACAGGTTCCATCTCACGGATGGACCTTGAATCCAAGCAGAGAGTGGTTGGTGACCCCACAACCTTTGTACCACTGCTGCACCAGCGTGTCATGCAGACAGGTCAGCATTGATGGAAGGGTTTGCAGCTGGGTTGATGTTGACCACCTCCTCTGATATGCAGAATACCTTTTAGTATCATGAACACTTGTCAGGAGGGGTGAGGCCTGGCCCATTTTCTTTAATGAGTGTTTGTATTGTTGAATTCTTGGCTTTGAATTCTTTATATATTCTTGGTATTAGTCCTCTGTCAGATATATGACTAGCGTAAGTTCTCTCCCGTTCTGTGGGTTTCCTCTTCATTTGTTTTATTGTTTCTTTAGCTGTACAGAGGCTTTTTGGTTTTATGTGGTCCTACTTGTCAACTGTTAACCTTGATGAAGTCCTATTCAGAAAGTTCTTTCCTACCCTGTATCCTGTAGGGTACCACCTTTGTTTTCTTCTGTTACTCTCACGTTGAGGTTATTTATCTATTTGGAGTTAGTTTGGTGAAAAGCAGTAGATAACAGCATGATCTTCTCATTTCCCCGGCACCATTTGCTGAAGGTGTTACCTTTTCTCCAGTGTATAGTTTGGCATCCTTGTCAAATATCGGATGCCTATAGTTACACGAACTCATGTTTGGGTCTTCTATTTTGTTTCAGGGGTTTACCTGTCAGTTTGTATGCCAATACCATACTGTTTTTATTAGTATGGCTCTGTAATATATCTTGAAATCTGGAATGGTCGTCCTTCTAAAAAGTTCCTTTGGCTGAGGATTGATTTGGCTATCTAGGATCTTTCATGGTTCCAGATTAATTTTAGAGTTGTTTTTTTCCTATTTCTGTGAGAATGAGATGGGAATTTGATTGGGATTACATTGAATCTGTAAATAGTTATTGGTGGAATGGTCATTTTTATAATATTCTGTCTTCTAGTGTCTTCCCCTATCTATCTCTCTTCCACTTCCCTTGCCCTTTATTTAAAATTTTTATTGTACAGGTCCTTCACCTTCTTGGTTAGGTTTATTCCTACATGTTTTATTTTCTTTGGGGATATTGTGAATGAGAATATGTCCATTATCTCTTTCTTTATGTGTTTGATATTGGTATATAGAAAAGCTATTGATATTTGTAAGTTAATTCTGTACCCTGCCACTTTGCTGAAATTGTTCATCATTTCTAGAAGTTTTCTGGTGAAATTGTTTGAGTTTCTTATGTATAATATCATATCAAATCTACAAATAGGGATAGCTTGACTTGTTTTCCTGTTTGTATTTGTTTAATTTTCTTTTCTTGCTGTATTGATCCACCTAGTGCTTTGAGCACAATATTATTTTTTTTAAAACCGTTTACTTACAAACTTTAATTCAGCAAAGGTCTGTGTGGGAGAAAGGGGGGAGGAGATACCCCCCTGGAGTGGGTTTGGGCCACCAGGTTTGGGGAGGGAGGCTGGTAGAGCACAATATTGAGAAGGAGTAGGTACAGCAGATAGCTTGTCTGTTCCTAGTTTCTATGGGATTGCTTCAAGTTTTTCTCATGTTAGGATGATGCTGGGGGTTGTTTGTCATAGGCAGCTACCATTGTGTTGAGATCTGTTCCCCTCCAGTTCTGCTCCCATTGAATTTTGTCCAAGGCTTCTTCTGTATCTGTTGAGATGACCATATGATTTTTTTTCTCTAAATCTATTTATATGATTTATTACATTTATTGACTTGCATTTGTTGAACCATGATAAGATAAAAAGGTAGATTATTGAATCTACTTTTAAAAAGCAACTACTAGTTTTAAATATTTTACATTGGATTGGATTTTTGTATATTGTATACAAATTATGTATATTGATTCAAATTAGAGGTTTATTTTGTTAGAAAATAGTGTACATATATTTCTAATCTTGTTCAAGGTATTGTACATATACAGCTCATTTAACAATGTAATGCAAATACTAGTCCTTGAAAGTTATTATTATCAATTAATTAGGATATAAGAAATGCAAGTTAATAGTCATTACAATCAAATGTTTAGTCATATTAAGTATGATTTCAAGGTCAAACAGAAATATATTTTAGATATACATCTCATCTTCAAACACTTCAGAGATTTACAGAATATGGCATTTAAGATATTTAATAACATAGATTCTTTTTTTAATGACAATGAGAAATGTCTGATCTTGGCAGCACCAATCTACTTCACAGAAGATGATGGACACTGAAGAAACTCCATATGGAGTTTACTTTCTTTGTGGCAAAAGTTAGCCACTGGGCAAGAAAGTGCCCTTATATTGACTGCTGACAGTATGCTGCCCAAAATGGACAAGCAGGACACAAAAGAAAGACTGTTAGACCTTGCAAAGACAAAATAGGACAGCCCTTCAGAAAATCCTGCTTCACAGAAAAGTCTGTCAGGTATGCTAGGCCTGTAGGCCGAAGATGGATGCCCCAATGTTACAGAGGAACCTTGAGTGACTGTCCAAGCAGCCAGCTGTTTCTGTCATTTCTCACATTTTTTGGAAGTCTCTTGTTTGTACTTCCTGCTTGCTCAGTTAATATTATCCTTCTCAGGTCTCTGAGGGGGTTGAAGATTAGATAGTTATAATTTTCCTTGTTAACAAATTCAGAAAAAAACTCACTAAACAGGTGTAAAGTGTATAAGTTTGAAAGACATCAAAAGATAGTTTTGGGTTGGTAATGCAAATTAGGATAGAAGGTAAATTATATACAATCCTTTGGATTCACAAAGATAGGATAGATAATGGAGTATTTTCTCTGAATTTGCCTGAAATGCAAATGGACTAGACATTATTAATGTATTTATTGCCTATATATATTGTGTATACTTATTGTACTTATTATATAAAGTTTTTCTTATATTAGTTATAACCTTTTATTATTTTAGACAAAAAAAGGGGAAATGTGGTGATATATTGTGTACCCCAGTAAAGCTTACCTGGGGATAAGAGGGCAGAGCTAGCCACTAAATTAGACATAGAGGTCAGGCACTGGTGGCACACACCTTTAATCCTATCACTCAGGAGGCAGAGATCCATCTGGATCTCTGTGAGTTCAAGGCCACACTGGGCTACACGAGAGAAAGGGAACCAGGCAGTGGTGACACACACCTTTAATCCAAGGAAGTAATATGGCAGGACACAGAAAGGTATATAAGGTGTAAGGAAACAGGAACTCACTCTCTTTAGACTGAGGGTTTCGTAGAGGTAAGAACTTGTGCCTGGCTTGCTCTGCTTCTCTGATCTTTCAGCTTTCACCCCAGTATCTGGCTCTGGGTTTTTTATTATAAGATCTTTCAAGATTCATGTTATAGAACCATCCCTATAGCTTCATGATAATGCCAACTTGGTCATGTAGATAATCTTTTAAATAATGTCTATATTCTTTTTAGAAGAATTTGTTGAGGATTTTTGAATCTCTGTGTTCTTTGTTGTTGCGTCTTTACCTAAACTTGGTACCAAAGTAATCTTCCTACATGGAAAGAATTTGGGATAACCCCTTCTGTTTCTGCTTTTGAATACTTTTAAAAGGATTGACTATGGCTCTTCTTTAAAAGTCTGGTAGAAATCTAGGCCTAGACATTTTTAAGTCAGAAACGTTTTTTAAGTTATGATTTCAGTATCCCCATTTTTATGAGTCTGTTTATGTTGTTGATCCCTTCTTGCTTTAGCTTTGATAGTTTGACTGAATCTTGAAATTTGTCCATTTATTTTACATTTCCAACTTAATGGAGTACAGTTTTTTAGACATTCACTTATTTTATGAATTTTTGATGTCTTTTATAATGCTTCCTGTCTGTTAACTTGGGTCATCTTTCTTTCGATTATTTGGGCCAACGGTCTGTCATTCTTGCTTTTCTTAGAGAAGAACCTGCTCTTAAGTTTGTTGGTTCTTCATATTGTTTCTTATTTCATTAATTTCTGCTCTGGTTTTTAATTATTTATTGATATCTACTGGGTTTAGACTTGGTTTGTTCTTGGCTTTCCAAATTTTGAGCTGTATCATCAAGTCATTTGTTTTCTTTCTGATTTTTAAAAGTGTAGTCACTTAAAGCTGTAAATCTCCCTCTTAGGACTGCTTTGACTGTGTCCCAGAAGTTGTGTTGTTTTGTGTTTTCATTCTCATTTAGTTCCAGGGTTTTTTTTTTCTTTCTTCATTTGTACTTTGATCCATTCAGTAATTAGTTGTTTAATCTCCATTAGTTTGTGTACTTACTAGAGATTTGTTTTTTATCACTTCTGAAGTTGGTTGCATTATGGTCAGATATGAATTTTTAAGATTTGTCTTGTGTCCCAGGATATAATCTACTTTAGAGTATTTCTATGAGCAGCAGAGTAGAATGTACATTCTTTCATGTTTGGGTTGAATATTCTATAGTTATGTTAGGCCCATTTGATGTGGAACATTTAATTTTGATTTTTCTTTGTTTGATTTTTGAGATAACCTGTCAATTGGAGAAAGTAGGGTATGGAAATCACATACCACCAATTGTTTAATGTTAAATCTGTCTTTAATTCCAGCAGTATATGTCTTTATAAGTTGAGTACAACAGAGTTTAGTGCATATATTTAGTATGTTAATGTCTTGTTTAATTGTTCCCTTGATTATAATGAAGTGCTCTTTATCTCTTCTGATTAGTTTGAAGTCTATTTTGTTAGCTATTAGGATAATAATGCCTGCTTGTTTCCTCATCCCATTTGGTTGCAGAACTTTTTTCCATCCTTTCATTTTAAGATGATGTGTAACTTTAAAACTAAAATGAGATCTTTATAGACAATAGAAAGATAAATTTCTTAATGCATTCAGCCAACATGTTTCTTTTCATTGGAATTGAAGCAATTGATACTTAATATTATTAAAAGATATGAGTTGATGACAGGTGGGTTTTTTCCTCTTTTTGTATTTAGTTCTACTTTGTGTTTAGTAATTATAACTTCATTTGTTTCTTTCTACAGCCCCTGGGCTACGCTTATTCCTCTCTTTGGTCTGAAGTATTGCTTCCAGTGTTCTCCTTAGGGTTAGTCTCCTGGATATGAATTCTTTTAGCCTGTTTGTATCATGGAGAGATTTTCTTTCTTCAACTATGGTGGATAGCTTTGCTGGGTACGGTAGTCTAGGTTGATATCCATGGTCTATTAGAAATTGGAGTGCACTGCTTTGTGTTATTTTGACTTTCAGTGTTTCCATTGAGAGATCAGCTATTATTTGGGTGAGTTTCCTTTTGTGTGACCTGTGTTTTGTCTCCTGCAGCTTTCAGTGCTCTTCGTTCTGTATAGTTAGGGCTTTAACTGATAGGCCATGGGGAATTTCTTTATGTTCTTGTCTAATTGGTGCTCTTTGCACTTTTGTATCTGAATGGCTTTGTCTTTTCTTACTTTGGAGAAGTTTTCTTCTATGGTCCTGTTGAAGATCTATTCTGTTTCATTGACTTGGGATTCTTCTCTCTCAGCTCTGCATAAAATTGGTCTTTTCATAGTATCCCACAGTTCCTGCATATCCCTTCCCTATGCTTTTTAATTTTTCATATTCATTCTTGTGTGGTCTAAATTTTCTGCTTCATCTTTGAGTCTGCCTAGTCTATCTTCCACTTGATCCATTTCCCTATACAGCTTCCCTTCAGTATTCTTGTTGGATTGTTTAGATTTTAATTCTATTTTTCTTTCATCTTGAGCTATCTTAAATATTTCTGCTTCTTCATTGAATTTGGCTGTCAAGTCCTGGGTTATCCTCATCATTTCAGTCAGCCTTATCTCTGGGTTTTGCTCTGCATCACTCAGGCATTTATTCTCTTGAAGTTCTTTAAACTCCTTGGATTCTTTGAAGTTTATAATTGTTCCTTTAAATTCTGTATCTTGGGGTTCATCCAGTAATTCTCTAAATAAAATAAAATATGCCCTAAATTTTAAAAACATATACTCTGTTTTGTTTTAATGTGCTGGGGGGATAGAACCTAGGACCCCTTACATGTTAGGCAAACTCTCTGCATTAATCCATACCTTCAATCTGTAGCTGGAATGTTTCTCTCCGGGTTCCGCCAAGCCCCCACAGTCCCGCAGCCCACTTATAAAATAATCACTCAGAAGTTTATGTTACTTATAAACTGTATGGCCGTAGTAGGCTTCTTGCTATCTAGTTCTTAAATCTTAATTAACCCATTTCTATAAACATATACCTTGCCACGTGGCTCATGGCTTACCTGTTTCTTACATCATGCTTCCTCTGTGTCTGGCTGGCAACTCCTGACTCAGCCTTCCACTTCCCAGAATTCTCCTCTCTCCTATACTTCCTGCCTGGCTACTGCCCAATCAGCACTTTATTTATCAATCAATCATCCACAGTACTTAAAATTGTACTTCTTGATAGCTATAGTTTTTGTTGTCACCTTGACTCAATCCAGAGTCACAGGGAAGAGGGAACTTCAGTTGAAGAATTGCCTCAGTCAGACTGCCCTGTGGCCATGTCTGTAAGGATTTGTTTGATTGACTCTTAATGTGAGAGGGGCCAGCCTACTGTGGACAGCTCCATTTCTAGGCAAGTGGATCTAGGATGTATAAGAAAGCTGGCACTGACAAGCCAATGAACAACATTCCTCCATGGTTTCTACTTCAAATTCCTGCTGTTTCCTTTCCTCGCCTGAGTTCATTCAATGATGGACAGACATGGAAATCTAAGCTGAAAAGACTCTTTCCTTCCCAAGTTGTATTTGGTTGTGGTATTTATGACAGCAACAAAAAAGAAATTAGAACAATAGCTATTGTTGTTGATTGGTCTTTGGTCTTTTGGGGGGCCCACTCCACAATAAATCATACATGGAGACTTATTCTTAATTATGAATGCCTGACCTTAGCTTGGCTTAGTTTCTAGCCAGCTTTCTTTAACTTAAATTATCTCATCTATCTTTTGCCTCTGGGGTTTTCCCATTCTCTTATCCTGTGTCTTACTCTTACTCCGTGGCTTGCTGTGTGTATGTGCCTGGCCCCTGGAGTCCTCCTCCTTCTCTGGCTGTTTCATTCTAGATCTCCAATCCCTTTTCCCATAGTTCTCCTTTTATTTATTCTCTCTACCTGCCAGCCCCACCTATCCTTTCTTCTGCCTTGCTATTGGCTAGTTCTTTATTAAACCATCAGTTTACACAAATACAGTAACACAGCTTCACAAAGTTAAACAAATGAACATAAACAAAAGTAGCACACCTGAAAACAATATTCTCCTACAAATAGCTGTTTGGCTAAAGGTGCTGTCAAGTTGGAAACTACCAACTACTTAAGCTTAATGACAATGTCAATATCACCTTTCAAGATACCTGGCTTAGCAACTCTGAGAGCTGACACTCATGATCTCAGGTTTGTTTGGCTTTGTTCCTGAGCCCCTCTTCCTTTCATTTCTCATGCTTACAAATGTCTTTTAAACAAGATTTTCTCCAGTGGGGCCACATCCCCACTCTAAAAGTTTGTCTGTCTGTCTGTCTGTTTTTAGTAAATGCCAACCATCATTTTAGAAAATGAAGTAAATAAAATATAAAGAAATAATGCTCAGAAGATATTTCAAAACCATGATATTTTGTAAAGACTGAAAATAAGTTACTTATGGTTAGGATTTTTTCCTCATGATGCACACAGTGCTTAGCATTGCATTTGGTTGTTATTCCCAATGTGTCTTTTTCATCTTAACTGGCTCCTCAGCTCGTTCGTTCGTTCGTTACTTCCTTCCTTCCTTCGTTCCTTCCTTCCTTCCTTCGTTCCTTCATTCCTTCCTTCCTTCGTTCCTTTGTTACTTCCTTCCTTCCCTTCCTTCCTTCCTTCCTTCCTTCCTTCCTTCTTTCCTTCCTTCTTTTCTTTCTTTCTTTCAAAACAGTTTTACTATGTGTCCTTAGCTGGCAGTGAACTTGTAGTCCCCTTGCCTGAACTTCTGAAGTGGTGGATTACAGGTATGCCTTTCAAACTCAACTTATTGTCCATTTTCTGTTTCGGGAATGTGTTAGCTAACTTTCTCATTCCTATGACAGAAAGAGCTTCTGAGAGGAAGGGTTTGAGAGGGTGGGATCATACATTATGGTGCAGAAGTCATGGCAGTGGGCCCATCAGGGTGCTGGGTACATTATGCCTTCAGTCAGGAAGCAGAGAGAGGTGAATGCCGATGTTCAGCTCTCGTTCTTTGCCCCATCTTTACTCAGTCAGTCCATGTACCCAGCCCATGAGATGGTGCTGCCTACCCTCATTTTGAGTCTTTCCTCCTAAGTTAAACTGCTCTGGAAATGCCCTTACAGGCATGGCCAAAGGTGTATTTTGTAGGTGATTCTAAATCATGTTAAATTTTTCATCAGGGCAAAGTATCTCAAGTGGTTAGCAAATGTTTCTATAGCAATGAAATAACAAATGTTGGAGATGTTGCAGGTCATGTGATATGCCAGCTCTACTATCTGTGTATAAATGTAGCCATGAATGGTACAGCACTGCCTGAGCGTGACCCAGTGTAAACTTTATGCATACTGGAAACTGAATTTCATCTAATGTTCTTATGGTGACTTGAATGAAAATGGCCCCCATATCCTCATAGGGAGTGGCACTATTAGGAGGTGTGGCCTTGTTGGAATGGGTGTGGCCTAGTTGGAGGAAGTGTTTCAGTGGGGGTGGGCTTTGAAGTTTCAGATGCTAAAGCCAGGCCCAGTGCTTCATTTCATTCATTTCCATGTTAATCTTTATTTCTCTCTTTCGTTCTTTTGTATGTGTATTTGTCTTAGTTAGGGTTTCTATTGCTGTGAAGAGACACCATGACCACAGCAACTCTTAGAGGAAAATATTTAATTGAGGGTTCTCACTTGTAGTTTAAGAAGTTCAGTCCATCATCATCGTGGCGGAGAGCATGGCAGTGTGCAGGCAGATGGGGTGCTGGAGGATTAGCCGAGAGTCCTACATTCTGCAGGCAATAGAAAGTCAACTGAGACACTGGGTGATATCCTGAGCATAGGAAACCTCAAAGCCCGCCCCCTCAGTGACACACCTCCTCCAACAAGGCCGTACCCACTCCAACAAAGCCACACCTCCTAATAGTGCCACTCCCTATGAGATTATGGGGCCTAGTACATTCAAACTACCACAGTACTTAAATCCAGAAATTTCCTTATAGATACTGCTATGTCTACGTCTATACTATATGCTATAGCTATATCTATAGTGTATGCTGTAGCATGTCTTGCTTTGATGTATCTTATTACTATTTTAAGGTATGTTGTTTAATCCATAAGATATTTGAAAGTGAACTGTTTAATGCCAAGTTCTAGCAGATTTTTCAGATGCATTTATAAATTGATATCTAACTTAATTCCTTTGTTCAAAAATATTTTCATTACTATTTGTATTTTTCAGTTCTTGAGAGTTGTTTTATAGTCTAGCACATAGTCTGTCTTGCTACCAATGCACTCAAAAAGAATGTGCACTGTGTTCTCATTGGATAGTAGTCTATAACGATCATTATACCTGCTTAATAGTATTGTCTGTTTTAACCTGATTTTGTTCTAATAACTACTTAGATAGCAGAGATTAAACTTCAAGATTTAGTTATAGATTTCAGCACTTCTCTATTCATTGCTTAGATTTACTTCAAGTGTTTTGAATCCATTGACTGTTTATCATAAAATACCCCTTTATCTTTTTCTGTTCTTTTATTTCTACTCCATGTCTTAAAGTATGTGTCTGAATCTTACTTTTCATCCAATGTAACAACCTCTGCTTTATTAGACTCTTTTGATCATTATTACTTAATGTAAATATCAATATAATTAGATTTAACTGCTATTTTTTAATCACATCTTTGTTTTTTTAGTACCCTCCTCCTTTTCATGCATCTCCTAAAATAAAGATTTTTGGAGTTGTTCCAGTTTATCTTCTCTCCTATCAAATACACAGCCCTGTTTTGTGTTTCCCTATGTATATACTTGTGTTCTTGGGTCTATGATCCATGTCTGTAAGTTATGACCATCTTATTTCAAATGTTTCTGTTTCCTATATTTAATGTAATAATGTGATAATAGTTTGAATTCATTCCTCCTATATTCTCTATTTTGTTATTTAATCTTATTTCTGTAAGTAATAATATAGGGAAGAAAAAGAAAACTAAACATTGACCCAATCAAAAAAAACAAGCAATAAAATAAAAGAATTAGCAATTCTTTTTGAGTAAATGTAAGTAATATCAACTTATTAATTTAAATATACAAACTAGATTTAAAAAGATTTAATTATTTCTTGCCTTCAAGAAACTCAGTTCACTAGTAAAGGCACTCACAGACTGAAAGTCAAAAACTGGAAGGAAATTTATCAGGCAAATAGTAGCATATAGTGCAGTTATTCTGTCCATAATAGACTTCAAACCAAGTTAGAAGAGGTAAAGATGTTCAATACATATTAATAAAGAGAAAAAACATAAAGACACAACAGTTCTAAATATATATGCACCAAATGTTGGTGCTCACCATTTTCTAAACAAACACTAATGGATATAAAATGCCACATAAGTCTTGGTATAATAATAGTTGATTACTTGACATATTAAGACATTCAAACTAAAAATAAACAAAAACTTTACTTAAACTACACCTTTAGATGAAAGATATATCCCATGCAGCATATCGAGAATATACATTCAACCAATGCAGCTTATAGAGAATATACATTCATCACATGCAACATGTAGAGAATATACATTCATCTGCAGCATATAGAGAATATACATTCAACCAATACAGCATCAAGAGAATATATATTCATCTCCTGCAGCATGTAGAGACTATACATTCATCACATACAATATGCAAAGAATATACATTCATCCCATGTAGCATATAGAGAATATACAGTCTTCTCATGTCGCATATAGAAAATATACATTTATCGACGCAGCATATAGAGGATATACTTTCGTCTCATGCAGCATATAGAGAATATACATTCATCCCATGTAGCACATAGAGAATATGCATTCATCTCCTGTAGCATATGGAGAATATACATTCATCTCATACAGCATATAGATAATGTGCATCATCTCAGCAGCCCATGTGACCTTCTCCAGAGACAGTATGGTAAACCTTACAAAGTACACAACATCAAACAGCCTCTTGTGTTTCATCGGATAATAGTGGAAGAAAACTATATGTTAGTAGCAAGAAAAACTGTAAAAAAAAACTGCTGAAAATGGAAGACTCACAGTGCAGTCTTCTAAAAAATTTTTTCTCCAAAGATTTATTTTGTATCATGTATGCGAGTATTTAGCATACTGTGTATCATGTGCATGCAGTACCCATGGACAAGAGAGTGTTAGCTCATCTGAAACTGGAATTACAGATGGTTTTGAGCTACTGTGTGGTGCTAGGAACCAAACTCAGGTCCTCTGTTAGAGCAGCAAGTTCTCTTAACCACTTAGCCAGCTCTCCAGCCCCTAACAGCACATTACTGAATGATCCTTGATTTGTTAAAGAAATGAGGGAATAAATTAAAATACTCATTGAATCAAGTGAAAATTAAAGTATATCTTACCAGAGTCTTTGGGATAAAGCAAAATCCTTATACTATGAAAATTTATAGCTAGCAGTGCTTTTACATTGAAAAATCAGAGGAATTTAAAATAACCTAATGATGTACCAAGAACCAGCCAAACCCAAAAGCATTGGTCTGCAAGAGATAATAACAGGGCATAAATTAATGACATGGAAACTGAAAGAACAATACATAGACTTAAAGAGTTCTTTGAGAAATAAACAAGTTTGACAAATTTTTATTCAGTGTGACCAAAACAAAGAGATAATACCCAAACTAATAAAATTAGAAGTGGAAAAGTAGACATTACAACAGATTCCAGAGGATAGAGAATACTTTGACAACTTCTATTTAGAAAAAAAAAAGATAACTCTATGGTTAAGAGTACTGGCTCCTCTTCCAGAGGACCTGGGTTCAATTCCAACAGCCACATGTCACAACAAGTTTCAGCCATCTGTCACTCTACTTTCTGGGGATCTGATACCCTCTTCTGGCCTCTGTGGCACCAGGCACACATATTTAATACTTATACATTCAGGCAAAACACCCATACATACACATAAAATAGTAATAATTTTCAAATTAAATAAAGACAAATGCCTGTGAATTGAGAAGAAATGGGTAAATTTATAAGATTTACAAAAACAAAAAGTATGTAAACAGTTAAACATCCATAATGAACAATGAGATTGAAGTTTTAGTAGTTTTCTAGAATAAGGCATGGTGCCTCACACTTGCAGTCCTCTAATTGGGAGGTTGAGACAGGAGAATTGCTATGAGTTGGTGGCCAGCCTGGGCTACTGTATAAAACCCTATCTATTGCTGTGATGAGACATCACAACCAATATATAGAAGAAAATATTTAATGGGGGACTTGCTTACAGATTTAGAGACAACTTCTATGAAAAACAAAAACCTCAGGGTGGGACCCAGAAACTTCCACCTACACTTGGGAGTTAGAAAGATGGCTCAGTGATTAAGAGGACTGGTTCCTCTTCCATAAGACCCGGGTTCAATTCCCAATAGCCATGTGTCATAACCCAATATGTCCCAACAGTCACATTATCATTGTGGTGGGGAGCATGGCAGCTGACAAGCAGGCATGGTGCTGGGGAAGTAGCTGAGAGCCACATCCTGATCTGCAGGCAGTAGGCAGAGAGAGAGAGAGACAATGGGCTAGGTGTGAGCTTTTGAAATCTCAAAGCCCACTCCTACTGACACACCTCCTCCAACAATGCCACACCTTCTAATCCTTCCCAAGCAGTTCTATTTACTAGGTAACTAAGCATTCAAATATATGAGCCTATGGGGGCCATTCTCATTAAAGCCACCATACTGTCTCAAAAAACATTTCCCAACAAAGAGTCTCGTGGCCTGTCAAACTCACTTTAAGGTGCTAACATCAGTGTTCTTCAAACTGTTCAAGAGAATGCAGTAGATGGCACCTTAACAGACTCATGCTAACCAATGTTATCCTGACATCAAAACTAGACAAAGGTACAACAAAACAAACAAACAAAAGTTAAGTCCCATATCCCTAATGAACACTGTCCTAATTTGTTTTCTATTCTTGTAATAAATACCATGTTCAAAAGCAATTTAGGGAGGAAAGGGTTTATTTCTTCTTACTCGTATAGTTATTGTGAAGGGAAATCAGGGCAGGAATTCAAGGCAGGAACTGAAGCAGGGACCAGGGAGGAGTGCTGCTGACTGCTTTGCTACCTTGTCTTACTCAGCATTTTTCTTAAACAATTCAGCACCACCTATCCAGCATGAGTATCCTCGCCCACAGTGAGCTGGTCCCACCCATGTCAATCATGAACCAAAAAACAAAACAAAACAAAACAAAAACCACCTACAGACATGCTCATAGGCCAGTTTGACAGAGGAAATTCCTCTCCTTAGATTACCTTTTTTTTTTAGTATGTCTAGGTTTGTGTCAACTTGACAAAAACTACCTAGCACAAGCACAGATGTTAGATTCTTAGTAAAATAATGACTGAACTCAAGAACACGTTAAAATCATACACTAAGAACTATCAGTTTCTTTCAGGAATACAAGAGTAGTTCAACACAGGTAAATCAATGAGTGTATTGTAACACATAATTGGGCTTCAAAACAGAAATCACAAGATTATCCCAATGATGACAAAGTTTCTTACCCCTTCCAGCTAAAAACCTGGAGAAAATAGGAGTTGAAGGAACGTATCTCAACATCATAAAAAGTTATCTATGTAAATAGTCAGCGTTATACTGAATGAAAAAAACACTGAGAATTCGTAAGGAACAATTTTACATTCTTATTCAATGTAGTGCTCACAGTCTTAACTAGGGAAATAAGACAAGAAATGAAGGGGATACAAAGGAAAGGAAGAATTTAATTTCTTTATTAGTACTACTTTTTTTTAATGAAAATGTGGTTACATATACAGATGTAATTTTATTAGTGCTAAGAAAAATGATACTATCCCATTTCCAGAAAAATGGATGGAACCATAGATCATCATATTAAAATGGAAAATAAATCAGATTTAAATGAATAGTGTGTATTTGGTCTCATATGTACAATCTAGATATATATATATAGTATATTATATACATATATGTATCTATACACACACACACATATATGAGACATGGAAGTAGAAAGGGGACTGGAGCCGGGCGGTGGTGGCGCACGCCTTTAATCCCAGCACTGGGGAGGCAGAGCCAGGCGGATCTCTGTGAGTTCGAGGCCAGCCTGGTCTACAAAGTGAGTTCCAGGAAAGGCGCAAAGCTACACAGAGAAACCCTGTCTCAAAAAAAAAAAAAGAAAGGGGACTGGAGAGGGAAAGTTAGAGGTCTAAGGGAGGGAAAGAGGAACAAGAGGGTGATGGGGGAACACGGATACAAGGTGATAATTCAGAATATGATGAGAACATGATAGTCATATCAGGGAAACTTGAGCCTCTTAAAAAGTGTGACGTGTCTTCACTGTGTTAGTGGATTCCTTTCCTCTGAGGAAGCCCTTTAGTGTGATGGAGCCCTGCTTTCCATTGCTGCTGGTCTTATCTCTGCTGTTAGGGTCCTGTCCAAGAGATCCTCCTTAGACCAGTGTCCTGGACCTTTTCCTGTTTCCGTGTAGTAGCTTTGCAGTTTAAGAACCAAATTTACATCATAGCTGTTTGAGCTGAGTATATAGAACATGGTAAAGACACAGATCCTGCTTTACTCTTCTGCATGTAGGGTCCCAGTTTTCCTACATCTTTTATTGGAGAGACTTTCCCCCCATTGTGTGTTCTTAGGGCTTCTTTGAAAATTAGTTGCCCGAGACTGTGGTGTAGTTCAGTGGTGGAGCATTTGATTAGCACTTAGGGTATCCTGGCTTTGTTCGCAGCCAACACTACCGCCCCAAGGGAAAGGTAAAAGAAACAAAGTTTGCTATAACATGGTTTAATTTGGGGTTCTTTCCATTGACATTTGTGTCTGTTTTTCATGCCCATGCCACGCTCTACCTATAGTTTTATAGCATAATTTGAAGTCAGGTAGTGAAATGCCACACCTTTGTTCTTCTTGTTGAAGTTTTCTGCTTGGTTTTGGTTTTGGCTCTTTGAGGTGTTTTCTTGTATACCAATTGAAGATTTTTCTTTTTCCTATTTCTGTGAAACAGTTATATTGAAGCTTTCCTAGGAATTGCAGTGAATCTGAGATCACTTTACTTTAGGTAATATGGACATTTTAACAATATTGATAGTTCCAGTCCTGAATGTGAGATATCTTTCAATCTGTTTTCATCTTTACAGCTTTTTCATCTGTGATTTATATTGTACGTATTTTTACTTCCTGACTAAATTTGTAAGTATTTCTAAGGTTTTGTAAATTTTAGTGTTTTCTTAATTTTTCTTTTTCTTGGTTTGTTGTTGGCATATAAATATGTTACTGATTTTTAAATATTGAGACATTACTGAATTTATTTGTTCTAATAGCATTTTGGTGGACTCGGTTTTCTATGTATAAAATTATGTCATCTGTCAGCTGAGACTATTTTATGTTTTCCTTTCCTGAATTAACACATTTTATTTCGTTGTCTTGCCTAATGCCCTGGCTTGGACTTTTTTTTTTTTTTTTTTTTTTTTTTTTTTTTGTGCGACAGGCATTTTCTGTGTCACTCTGGCTGTCCTGGAAACTCACTCTGTAGACCAGGCTGGCCTCGAACTCACAGAAATCCACCTGGCTGTGCCTCCAGAGTGCTGGGATAAAGGGCATGCGCCACCACCACCACCCTGGCCCTGGCTAGGACTTTTAGTACAGTATTGAATCAAAATATTCATCCATGCCTTATTCCTTACCTTAGATGAGAAAGCTTTCTGGCTGGTGGTTTGTTGAATATGACCTTTGTTGTGCTGAGAAACATTCCTACCACATCTCTTCACTGCCTCTTCTTTTTAATCATGAAGACATGTTGAATTTTCTGCATCTGCTATTAGCATGTAGGTTTTGCCCTTCATTTTGTTAATGAAGTATTTCACATGTATTGATTTATATATGCTGAACAATTCTGACATGGAGTTGAGCATGGTAAGCTTGTTAATGTGCTGTTGAACTAAGTTTACTATTATTTCACTGAGGATTTTTGTGCTGGTGTTCACATGGATGTTTGTCTGTTGTTTTCAGTTAGTGCTTACGTCTCTGTTTTATCATACAAAGATGACTTCATAAGACAAGCCTACAAGGTTTCTTTTTAATTATTTGGAATAGTGTAAGAAGGGTTGGCATTACTTCTTCGGTTGTTACAAAATTCAATTTCTGGGCTTTTTATGAGATACTTTTGTATTACTAATTCAACTTCTTTTATTGATGCTCAAATTTCCTATTCCTAATTTTGACTTAATAATATGTTTCTAGGAGTTCTTAAATTTCTTCTCAAATATCAAAATTGTGGTTTTAGAATTGCTCATATTATTGTACCAACCTTTTCGTTTCTGTTCTCTCGGTTGTAATTTTTTTGTTTTGTTTTTTTGTTTTTGTTTTTGTTTTTTTTGTTTTTGTTTTTTTGAGACAGGGTTTCTCTGTGTAGCTTTGGAGCCTATCCTGGAACTCACTCGGTAGACCAAGCTGTCCTTGAACCAGGCTCTGCCTCATGAGTGCTGGGATTAAAGGTGTGCACCAACACCGCCTGGCTAATTTTTTATTTCTTATTTTATTCAAATCTCTTTTTCTTACTCCTGCAATAGGTTTGTTGATTTTTGTCTTTTCAGAACAATCCACTTTCAGCTTGTCATTCTGTTCTGTTGTCTTCCTCCTGTATTTAATTTATTTCTGCTCTTATATTTGTTACTTTCTTCTCTTAAATTTGGGTTTAAGTTGTTTTTTTGCTAGTTCCTACTGAGTGTTGGGATTTAGGCATGTGCCACTGTGCCTGACTGGGAGTAGTTCTTAAGAAGAGGAATTACGTTTTTTGACACAAGCTTATGTACAGGAAGGACTTGGGTAAGTAAGAAGGGAGAGAGGTTAGACCTCATTAGGTTTTTGACCAATTTACCTGAGCATTTGACACATAGTAAACATTTTTAGGCAATTTCCTACATGTATACATATAGTACATTCTCACCACACTAACCAGTCCTCCCGGTCCAGCCCTCTGCCTCCCCTGCCAAGCCCAGCCCCTCCTGCGTACAAGTGCCACTATTGCTTTTGTGTCTTGTTTCACTTGTTAAACAATTTTTTATTAATTCTTTGAGAATTTCATACAATGAATTTTGAGCATATTCACCACCCCCCAAATCCTTCTTTTTGTTTCACTTTTATGACCCCCAAGTTTAACCATGAACCACCTCTCCCACTGTGGGCACAAGTGTGGAGCTAGCCTCCAGGACATGGAGGATTAACACTACTGAAGACATGCCTCCCTGCCCCCAGCATCTATCAAAAGCCTGTCTTTCTCTAGGGATGCACAGTCGCCATGAACCCTTCCCCATCCTGACAGTTTTGACAGGTCTGGTGCAAGCGCCCTGTCCTGCCCAGAAGATAGTGTGTACTGCCCTCCCCCATCACCAGCTCTTGCCGTCTTTCTGCCCTTTCTCTTTAACGTTCCTTGAGCCTTGGAGGGCTAATGTCGATGTCCCATGTGGAGTTGAGTAATCAACAGTAACAGTATTATTATTATGGATCCTCTTGCTTTCATTAATTTGGCTAAGGGATTGTTAATTATGTTTTTATTTTCTTTGTATTGTGTTTTTCATTCTGTTGTATTGTTTCTATTTCATTAACATTTGCATTTATCTTAATTATTTCTCCCTGTCTACAGCTTTTATGTTTGTTCTGGTTTCTGGTTTTCCCAAGGGCTTTAAGTGTACCATGAAGTTATTTATTTAAACTTTCTGATTTTGTTTGTTTGTTTGGACACTTACAGTTATAAACAACTTTCCTCTTAGGGCTGGTTTCATTATATACCAAGGATTTTGATATGTTGTGTTTTCATTTTCACTCAAATATAGGAATTTTAAATTTCCTTCTTTATTTCTTCAGTGGCTCATTCATCATTCAGCAGTACATTGTGTGATTTCGATGAGTTTCTGTAGTTTCTCTTGCTGTTTATTTCTACCATTCCATTGTGGTAAAATAGAATACTGGGGCTATTGAAACTTACTTTGTGGCCTAATTTATGAACTATTTTACATAAAGTTCCGTGGGCTGCTGAGAAGAAAGTATAGTCTTTTTTTTGGGCAGAATTTCTGTAGGTATCGGTTAGGTCCAGCTGATTTGTGGTGTCGTTAAACTCTGTTGTTTCTCTAATTTTTATCTAGATGACCTGTCTGTGAAAGGGAGATATTGAAGCCATCCACTGTTGCTGTTTTGCCATTAATATGTGACCTTATATATGGTTACATTTGTTTTATGAAATTGGTTTTACCTCTATTTGGTACATACATGTTTAGAGTTGAAATGTCTTCTTGATGGATTGTTCCCGTAATGTGAAGTGACTTTCTTTATCACTTCTTTCTCGTTTGGTTTCGAGTTTGTTTCCCAGTTAAAATCAGTTATGCCTACGTGTTTCCTGGTTCCACTTGCTGGAGTCCTTTTTCCCTTCTCTTTACTCTAAGGTGGTGTCATCTTTGATAATGAGTGTGCTTCTTGAAGGGAGCATTCTGTGGTTTCTGGGTATCCCTTCTCCTTAAGCTGTGTAGCAAGTGCTCTGCTCACTTAGCTATCTCCAAACCCTTCATCAATCTTTTATTGGTGAAATTTAAAATATCATAAATTATGTACACTGACTTACAATTTTTTGTAGTCCAGGTTTACAAATATGAAAAAAATGGAGCTTCCTGGGAGATGTAACAGTGGTGTTCCCTAACCTCCAAATTTATCATAAAGGTTGATTTGTTAGTGCTGATCTATGATGAGACTTTCATATCTTGAAAACCTTTGCAAATACCTTTCAACCTGTGTATACCAGTACTACCAAATGCCAGTATGCATCCCTGAGCCATGACTTTCATTGAGTGCATTCACAGGTTGGAAGGCATTTTTAGATTTCTATTAACTGAAAGGCTAGAATGTCTTTAGCATGTCACTACATTGCAAATCATTTCCAGTAGAAGCTCCTTAATTGCACACCAAATGGATTTTGGAATATGGAAATTTTCTCTACACATGCATACAGGCCTAAAAAAATTGCTGTGGTTTGAAATTAAAATATATTTCTGGGAATTTGTATAGGAATGGAGATATCACTTTGTAAAACACATCTTTTGACAGTGTAGGCCTGACATGACTTGCAATTCAAACAATTTTAGTTCTCATCAGAATGATTTTTATCACAGTATGTTTCACAGAATCAATTTTCCCTTGTAATTTTAGTTTAAAACATTTTCAAGTCTGCAGCTAAAGCTAATTCCACAGCCCTTCAAAGTTCATGAACAGTGGTTGAACACATATCTTTCAACCATTTAGAAATTTAGAAGCCATTCTTAAGTTGAGAAATGTACCAACACAGGTTAGTCTGGCACATCGAACATACTTTCTGACCCCTGACCTCTAAAGTCTTGAGGAGCTGTGTTCTCAGTGTATGTGTCTGTGTGCCAAAGCTTTGCAATCAATTATTAACTTTTAGAAACTTAGCCAATGTGTTAACTCCCTGATGTGATGATTCATTGCATATTGTGCATATATCAAAGTATGACATTTTATTTCTTATAAATTCATATAATTCAAAAAATCAGAAATTAGTTTTTTGATTTACATTTATTTGAATAATATGAAATATCTTTACATAATTATAGGGCATTTATATTTGTTCATTATAGACTGCCAGTTTATATCCTCTTTTCCATTTTTATTGCAGTAGAATTTTTATTCCAGTGACCATTCCGCACACTACAGAAGTTTTTTCAGTGACTGTGTTTACTGTGCTTACTCTGTGATTTCCATCGCTTTCCCATGTGCCCAGCACTTCTCCCGTTGGACAGACCTGCCGTCCCTTCCCAGAGTGACTCAAGCTTGCACAGATGTGCACAGATGTCACTCACATGCTGCTGCTTCCCCGGTACAGTTCTCACAGATCCTCAACATTCAGAGCAAAAGTCAGCTCCTTCCCTTTAGCGCTAGCATGGACAAATAACTGCCATTAAAATCTGTCACAGCCCTTTATAATTCACAATTGGCCTATAATGATCTGTCTCTCTACTAGGTTCAAAAAAAATGAGTGTAATTGTAATTCACCTATGTTATTTATAACCTGAGTTTAAAAATGGTAGTATTAATATTAACACATATTTTCTAGGCTTATAAAAATAAAGTTCCGTGTAATATTCTTTGTATAGAACTTAGTGTAGCTGGGCGGTGGTGGCGCACGCCTTTAATCCCAGCACTCAGGAGGCAGAGGAATCTCTGTGGCTACAGAGTCAGTTCCAGGAAAGGCGCAAAGCTACACAGAGAAACCCTGTCTCGGAAAAAGAAAAAAGAAAAAAAAAAGAACTTAGTGTAATATATAGTCAGGCTTTCTTAGAGCTAGTGCAATGACATGAACTGGTAGGACCAGCTATTTGAAAGGCAGAAGAAAAAGGATCATTTGAGCTTAAGAGTTTGAGACCAGCCTGGACCACAGAGGGGCGGTGGGCGGGGGGAGAGAGAGAGAGACTTCCTTTGCACTAAATCCTTAAATATACACACACAGGCACAACTAAGTTTTTCATTTTTAATAAAACTGATTGTTGATTATTAGAAACATGTTTTTGCCTTATGGCTTAAAATAATTAGTTACAACTGCTCTCTAAGAAAAATTAGCTGTGGGATGGTCTTTCTGTATGCTGTGAATATGTGTTGCTACCATTGGTTAATAAAGAAGCTGCTATGGTTGGGCGGTGGTGGCGCACGCCTTTAATCCCAGCACTTGGGAGGCAGAGGCAGGTGGATATCTGTGAGTTTGAGGCCAGCCTGGGCTACAGAGTAAATTCCAAGAAAGGCGCCAAAGCTACACAGAAAAACCCTGTTTCAAAAAACAAAAAGAAAAAGAAAAGAAAAAAGAAGAAAGAAAAAGAAGAAGAAGAAGAAGAAGAAGAAGAAGAAGAAGAAGAAGAAGAAGAAGAAGAAGAAGAAGAAGAAGAAGAAGAAGCAGCTGCTATGACCTATGGCAAGGCAGAATAGAGCCAGGCAGGGAATCCAATCAGAGACACAAGGAGAAGAAAGGCGGAGTTGAGGCAGATGCTGTGAGCTGCTGCCCAGGAAACAAGATGTAATGGAACACAAGTAAAGCCACTGATCACGTGGCGATGCATAGATTAATAGAAATGAGTTGAGTTGTAATAGCAGTTAATGATATGCCTGAGCCATAGGCCAGTCTGTAATTAATATAAGGCTCTGTGTGTTTACTTGGGACTGAGTGTCTGCCAGACACAGGAAAACAGAAAAAGAATATTCATTGGCCACATCTATTTTGTTATCTGAACATTTCTTCCTTTAAGACTCCACTTTGTAACTTTATCAAGATTACTTTCTAATCAGTCTTTGTCTTCTTTGTTTCCAAAGGATATTCATTACCTTGCCCTGGATGTGGGTGAACTGGCACTGGCTGAAGTGGCGAGAAGAAGAGCATGTGACATTGACGTCACGTCAGTATCTTCTGGAGTCGGTAAGAGCTAATGCACTTGGTTAAAGTGCTGTGGTTCGGGGGCTGAAGAGAGCTCAGCTGTTAGGAGCACTGACTGTTCTTCCAGAGGACCCGAGTTCAATTCCCAGCACCCACATGGCAGCTCACAACTGTCTGTAATCCAGTTCCAGGGGATCTGATGCCCTCACACAGACATATATACAGGCAAAACACAACACACATAAAATAAAACAAAATACTTTTTAAATGTGCTTTGGTTCTAGGGAATTCTTAATGTCATTTCTATCGTTTATAGGGTATAATTGATTTATTTGAATTACTCTTTGTAGAACACAGTGTATTTAAAAGCAAGAATTACTAAGCCTTGAGAAATAGTAGAATATTCTTAAACAAGCTACAATTTTAAAAGAAATTGATAAGTAGTAACAGCCAAGGTTACTGTTTAGCAGAATGTAAAAACACATTGCTCTTTTTAATTTATTATTATTATTATTATTATTATTATTATTATTATTATTATTATTATTTGTGTGTGTGTGTGTGTGTGTGTGTGTGTGTGTGTGTATACCGAAACACGTGGGTAGAGGACAGAAGACAGTTTGTGGAGCCGATTCTCTCCTTCCACTATGTGGATCCCGGGGCTTGAACTCAGACTGTCAGGTTTGGCACCGAGCGCCTGTACCCTCTGCGCCATCTTACAGCTCCACATTGCTCTTTTCAGGAGATCTGGGGAGAAAGAGATGAGTGTGTTGTCCCCATCAGTGCTTACGTAACCATTTACTGATGACACAGATGTGTCGCATGTTAAAATAATTCTCTCCCTTATCAGGGTATTTCAGGGTTCATGTGTGTGCTTTTTTGTCATAGCTGCTAATGTCGCTGTTTAATGTAGTATTCTAAAGATAGACCAAAAGCCAACATCCAGTCTTAAAGTCCATTTAAACTTCATAATGTAACAAAATAAAAGGTTTTGTATATAGTATAACAAAGTGAAAATCCACCAGCATGCACTTTCTGTTTCTAAACCCAGCTTGTCTAAGGCTGCTGAGTGTGCATATGAAAATGTGACAAATGCATATCAAAATGTTTATTCCTCTCAGTTCTTCTATTTGTGGTCTACAGAAAAGACTCCCAGGACTGTAGTAGACTTGGTTTCTATGTAATGTCTGTGTAATTCCTAAACACAGTTTTAGAAGATTCCCACTTCAGAAGTACTCTAGTGAGTTTCTTCCCCAATGAGTCATATAAGGCTTTGGCTTTGTGGTGTTTGCATCCAAACACTTCTCGGTTTCTCTTAAATCCCACCACCATCGATTCTAGTCCTCAAGGTGTAATTCTAAAGGGGACAAATCCACAGAACCGGGACAAACCAGTCAGAGTTTCTGATGTTGTCGGGTTTAAGTAGGGGAGAAAGAGAGGCATTTTCAACATGATATAACACAGCCATGTGGTTAATGCCCATAAAACATAAAATTAACCTTAGGAAGAATTAGATGGTAGCGGTAAGGTATCGAATATTTTGTCTCTTCTGTTTCTTCTTGCTTTTTGGTACTATATAATAAATTTATGTTGCTTATTAGTATGACAAGAAGAGCTAAAATAAATATACAAAGGATGATATTCTGTATTTAAAATTACGTTGGAAAACACAAATCTTATAAGCCAGAACTCAATAGCTCCATTATAGTAAAGTCATAATGTACATTGAGACAGTGTAAATGTTGTTGAACTAAGTGGAGGATTTTTTCATTTTTATGCTACTTGGTTATTTCAGGTATTCTCAATCTGTAATCATCTATTGTCTGAGTAATTAATCTAGCAGGTTGTGTTAAACACATAAGTAAACCCGGGAAGATTTGTGAGAATGGCTGCTTTGGGTTTTAGAACACAGCATGGTGAGAGAGCTGAATTTGGACTTTGGCACCTGTTTGGCTGTCAAACAAGACCATGAGTAAGGAACTGACCTTCTCTGTGCCTGGATTTCCTGTATTCAACACATTCTTAATAGGTGCTAGATTATAGTTATAGGTTAAATAGCTATAGTTATACATGCATAGTTATGTAGTTATGGGTTATAGATTAGCATGGGATTGGGTTAGTTAATTCATGCTTTGAACAGTGACTGGCAAAGAATAAGTTTAGTAATGGTTAGCAATTAATAGTGCCTTTCAAATTAAAACATGGCATGTGTTTGTAGTAAGAAAAATTTTTGAGTGATAAGCTACAACACCTATAAAATACAGGTGTTACTAATTATTTTTAATTATACACCAATTCCTAACTAGTTAAGGGTTCACATTATGTATTAAATATGGAGTAAATTGTTTGTGTTGGGCGAGAAGTAAGTGTGGGCATCCTGTGAGATTTTCCTTTAAAGAAGACTGTGTCATTCGCAGTGTAAGGCTGAGAAGTCCTATGGACATCACTCTGCAGCACAGTATAAACTATAAGGTGTATCTGCTTTTTACACTGTGATTCTTAACCTAGGGTTCATGTGTGTTATGGTCTCATGTTTGATTCTAGGAATATTTCTCTTAGGTATTAGATGAAGTATTCTCTCTGGAATATTTCCAGGATGCCATTGAACAAAAGATCACAAATCACAAGGACTTAAAAGAGAAAGTGCCTTGCTCTGTCTTCACAACCCTGAGCTGTGCTCCAGGACTGGCTGGCCCCACCACTGGGTCCTAAGGCTCACTTCCCCACCACTAGGCTGCATCCTCATCTTGCTTTTTGTTTACCAACATGTTATCACTATAGTCCCACATCACTAAAAAACATTCAAGGCCTGAGTTTAAGCAAGTTCTCTTCTTCCTAAGATGCCTGTTTGGTTTTCCTAGACTCATGGTAAAGGTGTATAGAAATAATATCCAGCAGGTGCCACAAGGATAAAAGCAAAAGTTGGTTCATAGAGTATCTTGTTCTTAAAACATCAAGAAATCAAATAAATAAATAGGCTTATCAAGTGAACAGATAGTTCTCAAAAATGAATACAACTGGCCAATAGACACAGGAAAAAATGTTCAGCCTTACTCTTGCCATCAGGGAAACACTGATCAATATTGAGATTCCATCTTATTCCAGTAAGAATGACAGTTACTGTGAAAAGAAATAACAAATGCTGGCAAGGATACAGACAAAAGGGAAAACCCACACACTGGTGACAGGAATGCAGAAGCCTAGGCCAGCCATTACGGAACTCTCTCTATAAAACTAAAAATAGAGCTACTATACGACCCGGCTATATCACTCCTGGGTCTTTCCCCGAAGGACTCTGAGTGAGCACATCACAGAGGTGTTTGTACAGCAGTGTTTACTGCAGCACGGTTCATAATAGCTAAGCTATGGAATCAGCCATTGTCCAATACCAGATAAATGAATAAAGAAATGTGGTGCCGATGCAATGGAATTGTCAGCCCTGAAGAATGAAGTAATATCATTTGCAGGAAATTGGATGCAACTGTAGGTTTTTCAAATTAAGCCAATTAAGCCAGTCTCATGAACACAAATTTTGTATGTGTTCTCTCCTTTGTGGTTCCTAGATTTTGTATAAAAACATAAAATCATGCAAGTCTATTTGACAAGAAAGTGGAAGTGCAATTGTGTGGGGAGCAAAGGAGACAGCAGGAGAAGGGGGTGAGCAAAGGAAGGGTAGAGAGGTGGGATGTACACTTGTGGGAAAATTGTAAGTATTTAAAATTGTGTCCTGTTATAAAATTTTAATTCCATAAGTAATTTCAGTTGTGGCTGACTATCCAACTTTACACTGTGCTTGACAGGCAATATGATGTCGCCTGTTTCACCTAGGAAGTGTATTCATGCCAGCCTGCTTTCGACTCTACTTCACCTTTCTCTTCTGTCTTAGTTAGGGTTCTTGTTGCTGTGAAGAGACACCATGACCACAACTCTTAGAAAGAAAGCATTTAATTGGGACTGGCTTATAGTTCAGAGGTTTAGTCCATTGTCATCATGGCAGCATGCAGGCAGACATGGTGCTGGAGAGGGAGCTGAGAGTCCTACATCTTGATCCACAGGCAGTAGGAAGTGAACTGTGTTCCACATCTTCCTTTATTATGACATGTCAAGTTTGTTCTGGGAATTTTTGTATGAAGAGATAGTTCTAAGCCTTTCGTTATGATAAGCTCATCAAGAACTACTAACTGCTTTGCTTGGCTTCAGAGCTCTTTACAAAGCTAGACTACCACTGAGGGATGGAGAACTGTCGATGAACCTCCTAAAATATAATGGTTTCAAACCTTTGTCTTTCTCTCTCTCTCTCTCTCTCTCTCTCTCTCTCTCTCTCTCTCTCTCTCTCTCTCTCTCTCTCGTGAGATGTGTGTGTGTATGATATGTCAACCACAGAATGTGGTGTTTCAACGAAGACCAGTTCTTAGGCATTGCTTTTCTTCTAGATTAAATATTCATTTCTAAGAGAAATAGCTATTATTTAAATATTTCAGGAAAAATTCTTATTATTTAAATACTGTTGTATCTTCTTTTTCTTTGTAGGACTGGGATTAAATGTAGGGTCTCATATATATTAGCCAAGTGCTCTACCACTCAGCTTCATACCCAACTCTTTAACATAGTTTTGAATTCTGAAATATTAAATTATTGTATTTAAACTTGCCTATCATTAAATAAGCAGTTACTAAGCAAAGGATGATAGTATTTTACTAAGGAGATATTGTCTACGCTATGTTGAATCCAAAGCTGGAATAGTATCAGGATAAGAGTATAAAGCCATGGTTCTCAATCTCCTAATGCTGCGACCCTTTAATACAGTTGTTCTTCATGTTGTGGTGACTCCAACCATAAAATGATTAAGTTGCTATTTCATAACTGTAATTTTGCTACTGTTATGAATCGTAATGTAAATATCTGATTTGCAGGATATCTGATAAGTGACCCCAAAGGGGGTCACTGTAAGCAATGCAGCTGGGATAGAAAGGTATCTGGGCAGTTGGGAGCCAAGGAATACCACAAAGGCTCTGTACGTGTTACAGTTTTCAGCTCTGCTGTGCTCCAGGGAAGTGTCCCAGCTCTGCTCAGGTCCCCTCAGAGTGTAACAACCCTGTGTAACAACTCTGCTCCACCAGGGGAAGCTTCCCCAGC
>CABHPH010136608.1:0-10057 GCA_902168325.1 Peromyscus nudipes | reverse complement strand
GAGTGTGACAACCCTGTGTAACAACTCTGCTCCACCAGGGGAAGCTTTCCCCGCAGAAGTGGTACAGTTCTGCTGTGCTCTGGCTCAGGTGAAAGTGGTTACAGCTGGGCTGCTATCTGTTGGAAGTGTCACACCGCACAACAAACCTCACTCAAGGGATTTATTGGGAAAGAAAAATCCAGGAGGGTGGCTTCCTCTAGGGTGAGAAGCAGCAGTAAACTGAACAGAATACATAGTTTATATCGGGTTTCTTGGGGGGAGGGGGATGAAGCTTTCCAGGGTGGCTTGGGATTGATGGGGTTTTGTGGCCTAATTCTGGCGCAAGCTCAGGGATTGGTGGGGTTTCATGCTCAGGGATCTTAGGGATTGGTGGGATTCTGCATCCTGATTCTGGGGCAAGCTTAGGGATTGGTGGGATTTCAAGCTTTGTCCTGGGGTCAAGTCAGGGGCAGGGTGTTTTTTCCTTGGGCCTTTTTACCCTACAGTTGTGACCCACAGGTCAAGATCTGCTGCTAAAAAGGAATCAGTTTTCTTGGAAAATAGTTGCTAAATGTTAGCACATGTTATTCACTAGGCAGTCACAGACATGTTTAGCATGTACAGTAACCATTGGAGTTAAGTATTAGTTTTCCACTTTAAAAATGAGGACACAGACCCTCAGTTTTCCAGAACAGAGTTGAAGACCGTGGGCATTTAATTGCTTGCTGCGTACTCAGAGTCGCTGAGCACTCTGCCGTTGGCTAGAAGGTCCCTGATGTTGCTGTATGTCCTGCTGCCATAGCACCAGCTGATACCAGTTTACTGCTCTGATTCAAGAATTTTGGCTGCCGGGCGGTGGTGGCGCACGCCTTTAATCCCAGCACTCGGGAGGCAGAGCCAGGCGGATCTCTGTGAGTTCAAGGCCAGCCTGGGCTACCAAGTGAGTTCCAGGAAAGGCGCAAAGCTACACAGAGAAACCCTGTCTGAAAAAACAAAAAAAAAAAAAAGAATTTTGGCACACACACAAGAGTAAGAACGTCCTGTGTCCTCTTTGTTTTCTGCCTTTGCTAAACAGTCCTAAGTCTGGGCACCTCTGTCGAGTGAGCGGCGCACTGCAGGAAGGAGGCTCTGAGCCCCCATCTCAGTTTCTTCAAAGCCATTGTGTGGGACGCGGACAAATGACACTAAGAGGGTGGAGTCTTGAACGACTCCTCCCTCGTGCCTGGGAAGCAATTCCTGAGGTTAAAGGGGATTGACTTGTTAATTTATTGGGTATTTTGACTTACAACTATATTTATAATACCATAGAAGATTAAATGCCACTTAGTCAAGTAGTTTGCTTTAGTGGAGGTGTGCGTGTGTGTGTGTGTGTGTGTGTGTGTGTGTGTGTGTGTGTGCGCGTGTGTGTGCATGTGTGTGTGTGTGTGTGTGTGTGTGCGCGCGCGCGCGCGTGTGTGTGCGTGTGTGTGTGTGTGTGTGTGTGTGTTACTTTTCTTCAGAGAAATTCTTTGTCCTACATTGCCTAACTATCATGACTTCTCACTACAGTTGCCTCCATAATCACCAGTGGAAGTGTTTAGTCTAGATTATTTAGATTTTCATGGTGATTTTTGCTTAATGAGTGCATACCTCAAATACTAGGTAAGTTTCTACTAATTTTAATTTCGTGTTTCATTCTTTATTATTTGTAGCAGCTAGTTGCCATGTTCTCCGTGAGCTGCTTCTCAGGAAGAAGTAAGACAGGTTTGTGCTCAAGCACTCATATTCAGAGGCAGAAGACAAGATAAAATGTGAAAGAAAAATACTGTTTCTGTCAAAAACTCCCATCTTTTTCAGAATTAGACTTATTCATAAGCTTATTACTGCAATGATGTTTTATTATTTTGTGAAATTTACAGTTTTTTCAAGATGGCAATCTAGATATTTGAAATGGATTCATTAAGCAGAAGAAATAGTTGGCAAATGTTCTCACAGTGGGTGATATGCATGCTAAGTTTTTATAACCTTTCTTCTGTTTATGCAAAGAGAGATGCCTTGATGTGATGGATAGAACATGACACCAAGACTCATGTCAGGAATGTCAAGAAATCTTGAACACAATACCTTTAAAAGGGTTCATGCTGTTATGATGGCATCTCACCAACCGGCCTGGAACTCCCTGTGTAGACCAGGTTGTCCCTAGACTCCCAGACAGCCCACCTGTGAGGCTTCCGTGCGCTGCCACGGCTGCACCAAAGGCCAGTTACACTGCCCACAGCCGGTTGCCCCGCCCACGGCCGGCTGCCCCGCCCACAGCCGGCTACACTGCCCACGGCCGGCTAAAGGTTTTCAATAATAAGAATTGCTTTAAGATTTCCTCAGAAGAGAAGAACTATTTGGCAGCTGAGATAAAAGTGGAAGCTCTAAGTCTGTCAGGATTCACAGTGTTCCCGCACTTACAAGTCATCAGAGTTTCTGTGTTTCTTTGTGGCCCACCAGTTTAAGTGACAAAATTATGTTGTATGTTTCCTTCCACTACTAAAACCACTCTTTCTCCCCCGCCCTTCCCCATGTGTGTGGGGGGGGCCGCATATATGTGAATATGTACACAAATACGGGGATTTTCCCTGTGGCTCTCAACCTTACTGTTTGAGACAAGATATCTTTACTGAACCTAGAGCTCACTAACGTGGCTAGACTGGCTGGCCTAAGCCTCATCCAGGGGACAGGTACTCCTAGCCTTAAGAGAAGCCCTTGGTTTTCACAAGCCTCGATAGTGACCCGCTTTGTAGTAGACCAGCATCAGAGAAACAAATGACAAAAACAAAACAAAAAAGCCATATGCATCTTGTCACTTCCGGTGTCTTACTATGCTATAGCCAGGCTCCATCTTGCTTGAGGGGGCAACCTACTGTTTGAGGGTAAGCTATGCTGGGTACATCAGACGCCTGAGAACACCCTGCCACCTTGTGTGGGTAAGGAGGAGGCCAGGAGAGTCAATCGTAAAGAAGGGCATTGGTTTGAACATAATGTAAAAGTTCCATGCAGGAACAGTGGGGTCGTATGAAATAAAAAGGCTGGACAACAAAGGAAATGATTGAAGAGACCCCTGTAAAGTATGAAACAGTATGAAATAAATTAATAAACCAATAGGATAGTATGAAATAAAAAGCCTGGAGAACAAAGGAAACAAGTGAAGAGACAGCCTATAAAATGGTTGAAAATATCTTCTATCTATACATCTATCTGGGAGTCAATATCTAGAATCTCTAACTAAAAAACCTAAATACCCCAAGTTCTGAATTATTCAGTCAACAAATGGGCAAATGAACAGACAGTTCTCAGCAGAAGAAACAGATAGAAAGTAGATACCTGGGAAAAAAACAAAAAACAAAATAAAACAAAACAAAACAAAAACCATGTCCTTAGCCAGCAGGGAAATGTCAAATCCATGTCAAAACCAACCATCCTGCTCTGTCCACCCAAGAGAGCGCACGACCTCTCTCCTTCTGCTCTTAAGCAGTCACTTACGCAGGCAAGACCATGCCCTAGGCCTTTCTACCCCCAAAGCCATTGGCTGAACTGAAGGAATCCCCACAACATCCCCTTAGAGAGGTGACTATTAATAAATAACCAGTGACAGATGCTAGTGAGGATTCTGGGGGACAGAACCCCTGCACAATCTTGATGGCAGTGTAAATTGGTTCAGCTGGTATGGAAAGCAGTATGGCAGTTCTTAAAAAACAAACAAACAAACAAACAAAACAAAAGTAAACTACCCATTGATCTAGTTATATATACCACTCCTGGATATACAGGAGGAGTTGGAGTCACCATGCAATTGAGGGGCCTGCTCACACACGTTTGCAGTGCCACTGGCCACAGTAGTCAAGTTGAGGAATCGGCCTAGATGGCCATCAGCAGATGAGTCGGGAAAGAAAATGTGGCAACGTGTATATGATGGAATCTTATTCAGCCACAAAGAAGTACAACATTCTATTATTTGCAGCATAATAGAGGAACCATCATTCAGTGAAATAAGCTGGACGCAGAAAAACAAAACTGCTTTTTGCTCATGTAGACTATAGTTTAAAAAAATAAACATGAATAACATGAAAATGGGTGAACAGTTAATGGGGAGGAAGGGTCTAGCAGGAGGGGAAAGAGCAGACAGGAGAAAGTAATGGAGTCAGTGGAGATGAGCAGAGTACAAAGTATATATGCGTGAAACATCATCCTGCGGGACTGGGGTGAGGACTCAGTGGGTGAACACTGACAAACCCGTTCACTCGCTGGAACCCATGATGGAAGAGAAGAACTTCCATATGTCCTACACATACACAACTCAAGTTCAAAGATTAAAGTCATAATGAAACCCATCATCTTGTATAATTAATATAGGATAACTGAAACAGTAAATATGAAACTAAGAGTTACAGGGTATGCATTAAAACTGTTTTAATGTTAAGATTAAAATGAACTTACAGATGGGCAGAATTGAGCATGAATCTTTATCCCCCAGTCTACTAATCAGCAGGCAGGAGCCCGAAAGACATTCACACTGGACAGCCACACATTGCTCTGCTGCAGGAACTTGACTCGAGCATCCTCCCAGATCCATTGACTATGGTGTTCATGATTTTATTTATATTTTCACTTGAGATACACTTTGTTAAGTGGGTATTAAAGTCAGTACTGGACTTCACAAATATCTAATTGTTCTGTGTTTTCTGGACATGTGAGAGTCTATAGTAAATAATGTTGCAGCCACATTGGGACATCAGAAGCAAAGCTTGCCATGGTCTTTTCCCTTTGTGCAGACAGGGCAGAGGAAATGCTTAAGATCACAGAGCCTTGTTGTCTTCCTTGGCTAATGGTAAAAGGGCAACTTCTGCACTCTTCAGTTAGCTTAAGCTGGAATCATCCTAAGAGAGAGATAAACTTATGTGGCATCCCTTGAAATGATTTGTGTGACTGTTAAAAAAACAAAAAAACGTAAGGTGACTTGTCCTGAGTAATTCAACGGATAATTTTCAAAATTAGTCCATTGTAATGCTGCATAACATTAGGAGTCCAAATAGGAAGACTCTTCTCCATTGTCCAGTCTTCCTCTTATGAAAACACAGACACACAAATGCATGCACCCCACTTGAGCTCTTGTTGGGGATACTTCACTGTAGATGAGTTTGAGGGAACGGTTATGTGTTTTTATTGTCAGAGTTTACTGCATTAAGTCGTGACATTTTCATGTCCCTTCCATTCTCACGGAAGAGTGGACTTGCTGTCATAATTACAATGTGCCTGTTCTACGCAGTCAGCTTATGGTGTCCTTTCTTGGCTACGTGGAATTCTTTCTTGTTTTCCCTTTTTTATAAACTATGTGTAAGCAGTCAGTCCACTACAGGAAATGCGTCACTGCTGCATACTCTGTTCACCTTGTTTCAATCTAGATGTCACTTACAGCCTGTTAAATGTCAACAGCACCAGCCAGTAATCTTGCTACTGTCTCAGTTCTTTTCCCTCTGCTGTGATAAGGTGCCCTGAGCAAAGCGCCTTGGGGGAGAATTTATTTTGGCTCACGGTTTGAGGGCATCGTCTCCAGAAGTGGTAGGAACTTACAGCAGCTGGTCATACGACATGTGCAGGAAGGAAGAGAGTTCTGAGAGTTCAGCTTGTTTTCTCCTTTTTATTTAGTCTAGCAGTTAGGGTAGGTCTTCCTGCCTCATTCACCTCCTCTCGAAAATTCTCACAGACTCACCCAGAAATTGTCTTCCAAGCAACTGTAGAGCCCTTCAAGTTGGCAGTCAAATAAAAACCACCACACTGCCCACCTCGCTGCTCCCTTGCACTGGACTCAATAGCCTACTCTTCAGAGGAAGTAAAGAGCTTCAGAATCCACAATCACATGCAATGTCATCTAAGGGTAATTAGAACTTATACGAAATGTCACTGACCCATATAGAACAAATTAGTGAATTGTTCCCTTCTTAATGGTTTGAAACAATTTTATGTTATATGAATTTTATCTCTACAAAAAAGTCACTAACATTGTTTTCAACAGGTTATACATCCCCAGCCCAGGAATTTGAAGTGCTCTAAAATGTTATCATGATTCCACTAGTAGGAAATGCCACATCCAACCTTGTGTGGCTAGTGCACTAAGAATAGTGTCTGAGCTAAACTGGTTGTTCCATCCAATAATACCACTTACAAGAGAAGCTGAGATGGTCGTGAATTCCAGTTCAGCCTACGAAACATAGTGAGTTGTTATTATTATCTTAAAAAGTAATAATAAGCGGGGGTGTGGTAGTGCACTCCTTTAATCCTAGCACTGGAGAGACCAGGCAGGTGGCTCTCTTGTGAGTTTAAGGACGGCCTTGTTTATATAGTAAGTTCCAAGACAGCCATAGAGAGATCTGTTAAAAAAACAAAACTTGCTTGCATATCTGTATGTGTAAGGTGTGTATAGAATATGAAAGTGAAATTTTGTTTAGGTTTCAGTCTCATCTTCCAGATGGCTCATATATATGTGACTATTCCAGAATCCAAAAGCATCCCCAAATCCAAAACACATCTGCATTCCAGGTATTTTGGAAAAAGCAAACCCAACTTGCATAGTATATTTTAAACCACTGAAAGATAGAGGCGAAAATGTCCAAATAGAGGTGCCCTGTGAATGACTGCCACAGAAAAGAGCTGGACTAAGAAGTAAAAAACCATTTCCAGGAGTGACCACAGACAGATCTGCCTGCCAGGAGGTAACAGGAAGTCTAAAAACTACAGAGGTTGGAAAGGCAATCCAGAGAAAAGAAGAAAGCAGTTTGCTAACCCAGGCTCTCTGGATGGGGTTGGTGAGTCTACACAGAGGGAGAAGGATGGGGCAGGGGGATGTACAAGTAACCCCACTTAGCAGTTGACTGGCATGCCTAAAGGCCGAATTCCACAGTGCTCACTTTAAATACAGCCACTCTGTTCTGATGAAAAAAACACACGTGGGCCATACAAGCTGCATCAACAACACTGACAGGTACACCATCCTGCCTTTGTGACCCAGAATCTGGCCCTTGGATGCCACCAGAAGTCTTGGGCCTGCCAACAAAACAGAGCAGAGGACAGCCCTTAGGTTTTCTACAGCTCTAGGACCACTAGACTCCAGATGCCAGAGCCTGCACCTCATCTATATCTGCCCTGTAGTAAGCATGATTCCCCAACTCACAGCCCAGGGATTTCTGGTTCAAAAAGTTCTGGCATTACATATGCCTCTCTGTTGGAGATGAGAAAGATCCCATCCAAGTCTTGCAGCTCCAAGAACAAAGGTAATCAGGGCTCCAAACCCTGATACTGCTCTTTACTCTGCCCTTGGGACCTAGAGATTTCATCCCCAGACCACTGCCTTGAGACTGTGGCTATTAGCATGAAAATGAAAACCCGGCACCACCACCAGCTGTCCCTTGGGACAAGGGGAAGGTCCTGTCTGTGTCCTGCCTCTCTAGACCTGTGGTTGAGCTATTAGAAGACTCAGTATACTCTTGCTCATCCTGTGGGACCTGGGGAAGGTCTTCTCCATACCACACCTGGAGTAGTGTGTTTAGTCAGATTCCCTCCCTTCTGCGGTTCCTGTTTCTCAGCTTGCTTTCTCACCCTGTACAACAATACGACACGTGTACAGGAAGTGAAATCTCAACAGCCCCATGGTCTCATTTTCTCCCTTTGAAACCCAGTACAATGGAAATCACTTTGCTAAAACCAGAAAATGGTTTGCTAAAAATACACAAACTTTTAGTGTCTGCAAGCCTGGTTCCACCACCCAAATCTATGCTTTAAAGCTTGTACAGAATAACCACACAGCATAGAGCATACTCAGAGAACGTGTAGATTATAAGAAAAAAATGACTAAGGACACTCATTATTTGGAACTGCATGCTGAAGAAATGTACTCAGCATAGCCTAGGTTTTTGTTGTTTGTTTTCCCTGTGTATGATATGCGTAAGTATCACTAAGTTATGAAATGCTTAAGTCATTCATATTCACATTGTTTAGAAGTATAGAAAATGTTGGAAATGTCACACAATCTAAAAACCAAACCCTAACAATTTTGTTAAGTTATAATTTTGTCATTCTTGATACAACATATCAATTACTTTAAGAAAATACAAGGATATTTTACTATTTTAGATGAAATAAAAGCCTGTGCTTGAAGACTTGAGCTTTAATCTGGGATTTCCAAACACTGGTTTGGTTGTATAGCCTTTTAAAAGCCTTTGGGCACAAAAACAGGTAAAATGTGGTTTTAGTTATTGGCATGTCTGTGCAACAAAGCATTTGGGAAGTGTGATTGACAGGCCAGGAGTGTGTATAAGGGGAAAACCTATGCTTGTGTCTGCTTCAGTGACTTTATTAGCCACACCCTACTTGTAAATTATAAGCTGTCATTCAGAGTAGCATAGTGAAGTTTAAAACAAGTCAGGTTATAATACCCATACTTCTTTTGCCTTAATGCCTAGAGGTAAATTCAGAAAATGTTCTTAATGTTTTGACTCATAAAAGCACCCATCTGGAAAAAAAAATGCAACAAGCCCTATAGTGCAGAGCAATGCAAAGAGGGGTTTACGAGACTTTCGTGTGTATGGACCTGTGTGCACCACAATAGGTAACTCAGCCTCCAATACAGCTTAGATCAGATACTCAACCACTATTTCAGATGAGGATGAAGAAGATAATTCACTAACTTTTGTGGCAGATTTTGAGTCATTATTTTAAAACATATACTTAATTAAAATTATATTAATACCAAAAAAATTACAGGAGACCTTTGTTATTTTATAAATAATTACTGAACAATTTGTATTTTAAAGCAGGCAATGAGAAACAACCAATTATTTTCATGAATGTAGAAACAAATACATATTCATGTCACACTTGGACAGAAACTATACAACTTCTTCCTTAGTTTGATCTTTATTCTTTTTTAAGGCCCATTAGCATATATTGCAACTCCCTTCATTTAAAAAATATATATAAGATTGTAAAAATTCAAACTGCACAGATACAATATAGTCAATCAAAATACTCCATCACCCCCTCCTCTTTCCATGAACAAAAACCATACTTGCAACAGAATATTTTCTAGATTTCAATAAAGTAGTAGTTTAGATATTAAAGGTTTTAGCCCTACTATACGTGAATGAATTGCTCAGTCCTCACTTTCAGTAGAGCATTCTGCATGGACACTTGGTACTTGCATTTGTTCATAGTACCATTTCTGATTTTTAATTTTAGAAGGAAATGTTCACTGGGGCTCCTTAAGGAACACAGAGTAGTCTCACCTATTTTGAAGGTTTAATCATGAGGTTCTGGGGGGTTATTTTCGAGGTGGACCAAACCACAAAACTGTCTTGAGAAAAGTCTTCATCTGACAAATAAGAAAAGACAAACACCTGTAAGTTGATGTTTGAAGCTCAAACTAGTTTTGAAGTAACAAGAAAGGGAAAGCTGGTGGTTCAAATTTCAATCACTTTTCATCTAAACCCATCAATGTGTGCACTGGTCCATTAATTATGTGGTCCAGCACAAAATGATATGTTAGTCTTCCCTTTTACTCCAAAGTGACAGCTGTGAGATTTAGTTCAAGAGAAAGACAGCTATTTCAAATATTTTCTTGTTAGTCTGAAGAATTTACCTGTTAGAAATGAAAATGAAAAATTTGACTAATTGAGGAACAAACCAATCATTTCTTTATTAGAACTAAAATAAAACTGGGGAAGATTTGGGAGCTCTGATTGCCGTGGACCAGCCTATTCAGGGTGAAGGAAGTGCTGTGAGACACCGCAGTTTGCAGTGCTGGTGTAATGCTCGAGTGTGCAGGTGCACCCCCGCTGCCTCCTCGTTGCTTGTGCTCGTGTGCTCAGTGCATATGTGTAAATGGAAGCATCAAGGCCCAGTCTCATGAAAGTTCTATGGACATAAATGTTAGCACCAGCTCCGTGTAATGTTGACACGTCACTCAGTAGTCTTCATTTCATGTGTTTGTTCTTAGCTCACAAGTTACGAGAAACAGCCAGCAAGCTGGATCTGGCCTAAACACAGTTTGACAATCCCC